>JABJVR010004089.1:0-32617 GCA_025773905.1 Chitala chitala
ACAAGGCATCAGTTCTACCCACTAAACCACCATGCCGGCAAGGGGCAAAACTATAGCTTCTGTAATAACTGAAGACGCATTTCTTCAGGGAGTACCTTAGAACTTAAAACCTGAAATCTTTTCATGTATGCTTCTATTCATTCACTCCATTGTTGCAAGGCTGTTTGTAAGTTTTTCTAGTTAATTCAAGATTTACATTTTATATGTTTATGCTTTACTTGAAGACTTTGAGACAATCACTTGACTTAATAGTGTGCACTTTGATGATAGGACAGCACTTACTGTTTGTCAGATTCTCTGATACTGTTTGGCCTCATTTGTGACATGCACATATACTATTATTCAGTGCAAGTCGCTTTGGACAAAGGCATCTGCTAAATTAAGAAAATGTAAATATAAAATGTAATCCACTGAATTATCCATATTCTGCATAATACAAGCAGGGTTCAGTTAAAACTTTACATATAAATAACCACTATAATTCAAAAGATCAACCACAATTGTAAAGCAACAACGGACTGAATAAAATTTATGTGAAGTGGAACTCACTGATTCATCTGGATTCCTACATAACATGGTGTTGAGACAGCGTGATGTGTAATGCCATCTGTAAAAAAAACATAAAACATTACCTTAAGATTCATTTAATACTAAATGAAAGATTTTCTCCACTTGCTAGAAAACTTTCTTTTATCATATGGGATTTCGTTTAGCCTATCTGTGTATTTTCTTTTTGGTTAGACTGGAGTTTTGTTTGTAAAATTTAAGGTATGATGCAAGGGCATAGATGTGGGTATGGACAGTAGTGATGCATAAGTTTTCAATATTGGATTCAGTAATTAGTCTTTCATATTTCCTTAATTATATTAAACAATAAAAGTTGGTTATACACTTTTAAAGGTAAGCATGATCCATAAAGAAGTTACCCATACGTAAGACGTACCTGTACAGGTATGGCACTGAGACAGCAATAACGGTGAGTACAATCATGAGGATCACTGCAATGAGGATGGCTGTAGAGTAAAAAAAAATTGAATTAAAAGATAACCTCTGAATGGGTTCCATTGTATTTTACACCTAGAGCTCCACTAGTGTTTCATCATCTATGTTCCATGAAAACCTCCACTGATTTTGCATCATGTATATTCCACTATTTGGTTTTCTACATGTTCATTTCAGTGTGCTTTTGCATTATGCACTGTATTTATACTGTAGTTAATACTGGGGGCCAGAGAGGTAACAGTGGATTTAAGAAGCACTCCACTGCTTCCATTGTAGATGAACATTGTAAAAACAGCAGGAACACGAGCAAAAGTTAGTTAGAGGTTATAAAGTGCTTTGAACAAAAACAAAAAACATTTCGCTGTGCACATACAATGGGAATTAAATGTTCTACACTGTACTGTACAAAAGGTTTTGCATTTTTCTAGTATTTTTGTGTCATCTGTTATCATTTATCATATAATTTGTTTCAGTTAGTTTTGCACTTAGTTTAATTTCATGTGTGCAATGATTTACAGTATTTTATGCTTTGGGTGTGAACATTGGTTTGTTGGAAAAAGTGATGTTTTGTCTAAAATTACCATTTTTTTCACAGACACACTGACTGGACTAATACTTCTTGAATTTAATCATAAACATTTTCAATGACAAAATGCTTAAAATCTAATATTCTGTTATTTTCAATATATCTACTATATCTATTATTTTTTATTATTAGAGAGAGAGAGAGAGAGAGAGAGAGAGAGAGAGATATCGAGATCGAGAGAGCGAGCTTTGAGTAGGTGTATGGGGTGGCCTGCGACTGATTACTGGCTTGACCACGGGGTACCCCATGTTTAAACTTCCAATATCCACATCACTAGGATGCCAATTAAATGTTCTTTAAGGGAATCAATGTTTCCCAATCTAGAAATAGTTCTCCTTTGTTACAAAATGAAAAAGCCGGTCAATTTAGCTAAATTAAAATTGACTTTTAAAATATTCAATGAAAATAAGAAGTATCATGAGGACTTTGTTGATGTTAGTCCATTGGCTTTTCTGACCTATATATTAATAGTTATATCTCTTCTGAACAGTGCCTGAACAAAAAAATGCATTTAAGTATATGGGGATGTTTAACATTGCATATAGGGCAGTGCAGCTGATGCCAGTAGGTTGCTGGCCACATCCTAGTTTGCTAACAGTTAATGTCACAGTAGGACATGGTGTCTCTGGTTTTGGGCCACTCATAGCTCATGTTCCAGGAAGGCCTGTAGTTCATAGACATGTGCGATCTCAAAGTAACTCATTGCATAGCAGTGTTAGCACTAACCTACTTCATTAAAGTGTTTGGTTTATAAACATCAAGCTATATACTGAGGACCAGTATACTATATAGTCTTCTACAAAGTTCACAAAATTAACCCATTTTGTTTGTGATTTTTATAGCTACTGCACACTGACCTTCAGAAGCTTACTAGTGTTAAGACATATGTAGAGCATTACACTTATTTCTAACCCCTACATATAGTTTGAAGGATCATTAAGCAACACAGATAATGGACGCTGATCAGACACTGTGGGGTTTATTCACATTAAATGCACATTACTCCAGCATAATGGCTTCTTGGTCCTAAAAGGTTGATCTGCTCTACAGCATAATCTCCAACATTATAAGTAAAGCCACATTATGGATAGAAGGGCTTTCAAAGTCCCATTACCTCTCAGCCCCAAAGGCGCTCTAATGCATCTTCCACAATCCTTATTCCTGCAACTTGCAAAATAAACAAAAAGCTTTTTTTTCCCCCAGCCCTTTCAGGACTAAATCTGCAGATATAATCAATATTCACAATCCTCCAGAGAGGTGAACAAATTCGTCCTTAGCAGAAGGCTTAAATGAGAAGACACACTTCTTCATTCTGAATTCAATTTTAAACTCTGTTACTATAAAAACATTTAAATGGTTTAAATGTTAGCATGATCAAATTACTGGGAACTTAATTGTGATGGTTTTACTATTTTAATGTGCACAGTGATTGCAATGAAAAAATATACAGTTTTGAGCAAATTGAGTTTATTCTGGAGTGTCTATTAATCTAGCCAAGAGCAACTGGAGAAAAAATAATGTTCAGACAGGAACTGTAGGTATGTGGACCAAAAGATTCACCCCCTGAACTGCACAACAAGCTCCAGATGGCTCTATTAATCTTAAAGTGTTTCTATAGCATCAGACAAACACGTACTGTGGGAGGCTGGACATCACTCAGTAATATAGCAACTGTAATACTTCTAGGATTTACAGTGCTAGAAGTTGTGTGGTTATGTCTCAGTGTTCCTAGAATATACTCTGCTGCCTGTAGACAGGGAGTGCCTGTGGTCCTTACTGGTTCATCCCATTGATGTGAGAGTACAGTTCAGATGCTGTGGTGTTTATTCACATTATAGATACAGGTCCTTTTGTGACCATTGCCCTGTACATTTGGCAAGATACAATAGGAGTCAAAGGTCCAATCCCGACCACTTGTGGCCATAATGAGAGTGACCATGTTTTGACACAACAGAAACTTCTCCTTGAATGCCCTCCTTCTAGAAGAACAAAGACCATGGAGGTTCATCAGGAAACCAGGAGGAGTCATGAAAGGGTGAGGTTATATCCACACCATCCCCCTTTGTTAAATCCTGCTGTGCTCTCTGTTATTTACACTTTTAAATCCCACAAAGCAAATAACATCAAATAAATTATTTAAAGAAATACATTTCTGCTAATACAGGAAGCATTAAATGTTTTATAAAACATCACATTATTTTATTTTACAATAACAAAAACAGCCAGCACCTGCTGTTTCTGTCAATATATTGAGCATGTTTATTTTACAAGGACTTCTGAATATAAAAGTGATTATTATAATTACTTAATTAACTTATAAATGTTAGTAACGAGGAAATGTGTGTAAGTGTATGGTGTATGTAGTCACATTTCTTAGTACTGGTGATGTTCATGACTCAAATTCAGTCTAGCCCTGTGTTTCAACATGTGCGTCATGAAATTAATTTAGCCAACACCTCAATCTTGCGCACTGGTAAAACTATCAGGTTCCCTGCAGTGCAAGACTCTGTGACACTGGCAATACATTCAGCTGTCAATAAAACCAGCATCAAGAAACAAAACTGTAAGTATAATCAGCATATACTGACGCACACCTTCAAGTATAACACATTATTTCAGGTACAACTGGCAGTAAAATGCATATGTCCTAATGCTCAACTTTTTGTTTCTTTACTGAGTACATAAAATGGAATTCGGTTTCTTAGCACTGACCCTGATTTGACTGGTACTTATACCTTTGATCACATTTTGTATATTGTTCTGTAGTGTTTATTCTTTGCACGTTGTGGACCATTCATGCAAATAAAAATATAATTGCTTGTCAGTACACAAAAGTTGTGTCTTGAGTACAAACTCAGGACACAGTAACAAACGTTATTTGGATACTCAAAAAGGTTACACTACAGAAATCTCAATTTCAATGGCTTAAACCTCGAGAATAAATTTGACTTTTATGCAGCGTATTGTACTTCTTACTAAAGTGTCCAAACCTGTACTATGTGCTTCTGTTCAGTTGATGTTGGTCCATACATCACAAGTGAGCTAAGAACACAGTACCTGTCCAGGTCCTATGTCTGCTGATTTACCAAATGACACATCTGTGTTCTTGTGACAACATGATTATATTAAGTCTAACATGACAGATCAGAGACCCAGTTCTCAAGCAAGCCCAAATATGTCTGAATAACTGTTTATGTTCTATTCAGTTATTAATCTCTACTGATAAATAGCAAAAATACTCATATACTGCATATGTTGGGCATTTCAAACTTTATTCAGTTACTTAACAGCTTACTCTAAGACTGTGAAACCCACAAAACCTCCTGCGTATTTAGTGCATATATGGCCAATTTAACAGTGAGTGTTTAATAGAATTACATGAACCTTATTTATGAGGGGAATGTTCAAGTATTGATTTAATCTGCATGTAGAGCTCCCTGCTGCCTTCCTGAACATCATATTCTGAATCTCTGTGATGGTTATATTCCAGGATTTACACCTCCTCACTTCACAGCCAACATCAGGGTGATACATGACAAATCACAGAGTTCCAAGGTGCTGAAGAGGCCACTTTTTTTCCTGCTGGATTGCCTGTTGAGCCCTTTCAGTGATGGTACTGCTGAGCCTCTATTCTGTTCCAGTACACCAACTGGCTGTGGTTCTGGTGCGACTCTGCCTCACTTTCTCTCCCATCCATCAGCTGTAAAACTGCATGTTAACCTCACTTTCCCTCCCTCTGCTGTATCAGTAATAAAATTACCCACAATCCCCTGTTCAGACTTGGACTGATACCGATTTTCATTAATCTTCACTCTCATATTTGCCAGATTTGTACACTTAGGTTCCCACCTGGGAAAATGACTGTTTGCAACTAAGAATTATTTTTCTTAGTTTGTACATATAATATATAACTAACCTTTTAAAATAAAATATTAATAACACAAGCTTTCACATTTCCAGTGATTTATTGCTGAGAGACACATTAAACTTACACTGCAACCTAAAAATACAAGCAACTATATCCCAAACATCATTTTAAAATTTCCCCCTGATGTATTCCAGATTTGTTTGATAGGCAAGATTATTGTATGAACATATTAGACACCCTTGTGACTGAAACCATTAAATTATTGAAAGATAACAAGAACAACATTTAATATACGAACAAATGTATCATATAGGGTACAGGTGTATGGAGTGACTCAACAAAATTTTTTAAAAGGCACAATAATTACCATCCATCCATCCATCCATTACTCAACAGCTTACCCTGTATACAGTCACAGGTGGCCTGGACTATATGCCAGGCAGTTAATAGGGCAAAAGGTAGGGTACATCGTAAATAGGATGCCAACCCATAGCAGGGTACGTACACAGAAAATAGTTACCAAAACACAATAATTATTGTGCTAATTATGGTATGCAAAACAATATACTTACTCTTGCCTCTGAGAACTTACGTATATAAATCTTATTTGGACTCTTGTCATCTGCCCGAGAGCAGGTGATATTGGATAATTCTGAGTCGTCCACCCACACAGAATACTCTCCTCCTTCTCCATACATCTGAGTCCAGCTACAATAAATAGGACAACCAAGAATGACTCCACAGCCAGTGTGTCCATCACCCACAATACAGCCATGTGACTCCTTTTAATGAGCCCATGTTGACCGTCATTTGACCTTCAGAGTTTCAAATAAGTCTGCGTTAGAGGTCAAGGGCCCAGCCATTTGTCAGAAGAATGCCAGGGTTAGTCAAGTAATGGAGTGTTTGAAAATGGCTTCCTGGGGGGGTGTGAGATTGTCTTCAAAGAATGGAATGATTAGCCTCCTTTGTCCACTGTTTAGTAAGCTCATGGGTGACACCTACAGTCAGAATGTGAGACACACAGTCTGGAACTACGTCAGCCTTACAAACTGGTCTGATCTTGTCTCATCTCCCCAAAAGGTACATAACACAACCTTATTGACTAGCCAGAGAAGACATATAATGCTATCACTTAGAGTGTTTTTAAGGACTATAGGGGGCAGGGGTGATCAATAACAGTCTGGTAAGGGACCTCTGCATTGATTTTAAGAAGCTGTAAGCTGCTCCCCAAGTGAGTGGACCCACCGTGTCCTCTGAAGTAAAATACTGTAGAGGTATGTAGTATCAGATCGAGCCCAAATGAAAGCTCAGGGCCCTAATACCATGCACCTTTTGCTTGTTTATAAATACAGACTCGGTCACCTCTCTGGAGAGCCCCTCGGTGGCCTCCTTCTCCACAAGTCTTAATGGGGCTTTTTATCACTACTAAGTGCCAACTCCTATTAACCCTGAAAAGAAATTCAATCAATACTCTGCAGAATATTTTAAAGGGGTTTCGGTGTAGATCAAAGCAGGTCACAATAAAAGTCAAACATTCTTAGAGAAAAAAAAAAATCATAAACAATGAGGAGGATTTGAGTGACCCAGTTTTACAAGAGGGCATTACTCACCCAGGGTGAAAAAAGGGTATGAAGCAGACTACCTTCCTATAATATTCTGGAAAAAAAAATCGTTTAACTCTTTGACGGTAATATAAAATTTTAAGTGTAAAATAATAATATTATATAAAAACAACTGTATCCTTTATGAAGCACCATTATAACCATATTTATTCTTTCCCTATTAACTGTAGCTTAACAGAACTGTAAAGCATACATTACAAAACTCAGACTCACTCTTGTATAAGTTATATAGAACCTGCAACGTGAATGGTATTTCCATCTTAACCATTAATTGCACTGAATGCAGTTTCCACCTTGGACGTTACCAGTACGAATGATGTTTTGATCCTGTGCATTACCAGCAGCGAATGGTGTTTCTACCTGGTACATTTTCTGCAATGAATTATATTTTGACCTTGCACATTAGCTGCAGTGAGTGATGTTTCTGTCTGATATGTCACCTGCAATGAATGATGCATCTACGTGGTGCATTACCTGCAGCGCGTCATGTTGTCCACCTTCACAAACAGAGTCAAGCTGAAATGGGTGTTGATCACCACTGACAAGTTCTTGGGACCATCTTTAACAGTCATCAGTGTTTGCTCCACGCACTACAAGAATACACAGAACACTTCAACAGAAACGGATGAAAATGAACACCTACTGACCGTCATCTGGCTAAATATAGGAACATGTAAACAGCAATCTAAAGTTAGAAGTATGATTAAAAACCAGATAAAGAAGCTGGAGAGAAAAGGGCCTTTATAAGCCAGCTGCAGTACAGCAGATGAATGTATGGAGTCAGCATGTCAGGGAGAAAAAAATGTCTGATCTGCCCGGTTGGAGCTGGTGGCCTGAACAGCTCAGAAGGGAATCCATAACTCGACACTAAAGCTAAAAACCCCACAGACATTTCCCAAGTTCCACATGTTGTATTGGAGATACAATATTATAACCCTTCCCCATTTGCCTTTCAGCCCCCCTTTTAGTTTACACTGATGACTGCAAACATCATTGTGCATATGTAGCCTGTTTAATTCAGTGCGTATTAACTCCAGTGTAGCATATTTACATGCACTGTAGCACATTCTTAGTAATGTCTGAAGAAAAGATCATAACAGACAGACAGAAACAAATCTCCTGAAAAAAAAAAAACACATAGAATACTCCAGTACATAAAAATGCAATTATGTAACTTTGAAATTTGCTGATGAATGGAATCTAGAGATAAAAATGATCAGGACAGACAAAGAGCCAAGAGTAACATTTGAATTATGTGGTGTTTCTACTGACAGGACAACACCCACTGTTTATGGGTACGGTCCTTATAGTCAGCACTACTTTCAAACATATAAGTCTATTTATAAGTGAAACACTCCTCTTTAACATATCCTATCTATGTTCAGCGTGACATATATGGCCTGAGCAAACACTCCTAACATCATCTTGAATGAACCTTTTTATCTCAGACACATAATGTAGGTGTGTCATCATGACTGTGTTCCAGACCCAGTAAGGATATAGCAACACAGATTTCGCCATTTGTATTTAAAAAGTGAAAATGACATTGAAAAATAAAATCTCTCAGTACCTTGTAGCAGTAGTCAGAGATGTAGGTGACTGTGATTTCCTCTGACAACCTATTGTGGACTGTAAGAAGAGCCTCGTCCATACTGAGCACATGGTCTACAAGAAGAACCCAAAATGTGAGTGCTAATAAGACCGGGCTACATGAAAAAAACAATTCTGTTGTTAAATAGCATTTTTACAAGAACTAAAAATTACTGTTAATTAGCTGAAACAAGAACTACTAGAAATCCAACAGCAGTTAAATATGTTTAGCATCAGTAGGCTTGTCACAAGTGCATATGAAGAACATGTAGAATGGTTGTTATGTAAGTATTGAAAGTACAATAAACTGCTGATAGAAGCATACATGTAATGAACTTAATGATTTTTTTTTGCATGAAGATAACCCACCTTGAAATAAAGTATACCGATGCAGTCCTCAGTAAATGCTCTAACTTTACATAATGACGATGAAACGCCAAAATAGTACTACTGCATTTAAAGCAGTCAGATTTTCTAAGCACTTCTTATATCCTGTTACTCATTAAACAAGGCTGTTCCATTTAGATGTTCAACATAATTGAACATTTATTAGAAAATTTGGTATTACTAGGATGCTTCCGTACCCATATCAGCAAAAGAATTTCCTGGCATTATCTGCAGATTCACATTTGAGATGTTTGCTAATACACCTGTTCTCCTGCTAATATTCAGTTCATCCTCTGTAACCGTTCCTTTGTGAGAAGCCATTAGCACAGTCTTACCTGAGCTTGAGGGTCCTTTCACGCACCCTGTCACAAAAGGTAGAAGGAAACAGAGAAGGATCCAGTGCTTGCGTCCGCAGGCCATTTGTGCTTCACACGGTTCCACAGGCTCTGCTCTTTATGACACAAACGACTGTGATCAAAGTTCAAAGGGCAGGTGTGCCAAGCAGTACTTCTCTGTTCTTCTTACAACTAATATCCGTTGAAAGAAGTGAGTCTCAATGGTTAACTGTGTTAATGAAACCATAAACACTCTGAAAGCCTATTTATCCTTGTTACAATATAGATATGTGAAATAGCAAAACAAAGCACTTTACTGAATGCTGCATACTACACACTTTAAAAGACAGACCCACACAGATACAGAAAACAGTATGCTAACAAACACATACAACAGTTAACTAAATACTGCACACTTAAATACATGTTCAAACAGGTACAGAATAACTAAATACTCCACACTGAGACCCACTTTAAACTATACACTGATATACACGTAGACAGAAAAACTTCATACTGTACTATAAGAGATAAACATAGAAGTACAGAATACTGTAACTAAAAACTGTACGCCAACAGACACACACACACACACACACACACACATTCAATAACTACAAATAAATAAAAATACAGATATCTAATCAAAATTGATGGGTTTCTGTAAATTATTTGTTTACAAAATATTTATATGTCCCCCTTTATATCTACCTTTTAAGTAGTCAGGGCAGAGTGAAATGCAGTAGCACTGACTTATCAAATGCTTGTATTTAGTAATTAAAAATCATCTTATTCCATTTGCCACAACATTGAGTGTCCAAAGACACTGTATTTTTCAGACATCTCGTATAAGTTGAGTGTATTTTAATGACTAGGACTGAAACTTGATTAACCAGGGACAAAGGTAACACGTGAACATTATTTTAGGTTTTTTTTTTATGTATAGGATATACAAAATATGCTGATTTCTCTCATTTTTGTGCTGACTGAAACAGCTAAATTTTCCCTGCACTGGCACTTCAGTGGTAGAATTCTCAGCCATCACACAAGAAACTGGGCTTCATTACCAACACTGCGTCTACCCCCAGCTGTAGGCAAACAGCCTTCCCTGTGAGAGCCTTGGAACAGGCCAAGGCTAAAGAGCAAACCTTACACAAACCCTAAGATGGTCTGATGTATGGCATCCATCTGACATCCTACAGCCAAGCTGGTGCCAAATGGTTCTGCTGTAAATATTCATGTGCTTCTGCCCAGACTTGGCCTCTGGAGAGGTCACTCCTTCCAGAAAAAACAACCATCTCACCTATCATTTGCTGTGAGGCAAATCTGCACTTTGCTAGACGAGCTCCTCTAACAACATGCCATTATCTGTTTTTTTTACAGCTCAGTAAACAAATCATTACCTTGGTCATGTATTGGTTGAGTCAGGGCAGTTTCTGTCCATTTTCTGTTCTGGGCAAGACCTTCAATAAGGATGATTCTGATTCTCCCCATTGGCACCCTTCCAGTAGGTGGCATGCTAAGCGATTGCCCATGTCACCTATGCCTAAAAACGGCCCTGGGTTAAGTACTCACAAAACTGACAAATTACGAGAAGTGACAAGATTTGACTATGTATAGAAACAATCTGAGAAGAATTGGTTTGTATTTCATTATTGAGTTGTTCTTGTCACCTGAATACCATTTTGTGCTATTCTGTTGTGACAATGATCCATTTTAACAGTACAGTCAGATGTTAATTTTTGTCTACCAGTTGACAGATTAAAATTAATTTAGACTTTTTCTCCAATGCTCTGAGGTACAGTAATCTTAATAGAATAAGGTATTCATTTATTGATGCAGGCATGTGGTTGCTATGAAGACTGCCTGCATAGCATTTGTGGTTCAGTATGTATTTTTATTCAGGCTTCTACAAAGCCATCTATGCTGGGCTTTGAGATAAAAGCCAGCTGCTTAGCAAGCAGCTTTGTCTTGTGCAGCTGAGAGAGGTGTGTTTGCTACATGTAAGAACGCACAGACACAAAAGCTGAATGGTAAGAGTTTGTGTTTTAAATCTCCTTTGGCAGCTATAGAGAGTACCGGCAGTGCTTCAAACCTGCTCCACAGGCTCTCATCTTTTCAGAACTTTTTTTTTATGTGGCTGATGTACCTGTTGCTGTAGTCAGTTGTTGTGATTAATATTTGAATTTCTGGTCTGTGAATCTCAGAGATTAAACTGTGACTTCAGTTGATGGGAATTTTTAAATTATTATTATTATTGACAAATTTTTTCATTATTCATTAACGTACTTTTGCCCCAGAGGATAAAGGTAACAAGCAAGACTGATTATAGTTTTATGTCTGAAATGCCAACAATTTTGTATTTTCTGTTAGCACAATGGTTAATATTTGAACACCTAGCAAATTAAGCAAGGCGGTCACATTGCTGGTAGCAGGGTTTACATCTCTAATATGATGATGCTGTACTAAAACCCTTCCATAAATAATTTTATTTGTGCATGACTGGAAAGAGTGACTGGATTGTTCTGGGTTTGGGCAGTACAGTATATGATCTGCTTACTGTCTCTGTGTATTATTTTCAAGCTCCTTGTGCTCAGAATGAAACGGCTGCCTGGTTGCTATGATACCTGATGTTATCTCTGTCCATCAGTTGTTTGTCAGATGGGGAAAATTTTAAAAGCCCCCTTAGAACTAATAAGAATGTTTTCTATTTGTAAGTGCTTAAAACTTTAATTTTAAATAGGTATGTGAATGCATATTTATTTTATGAAATGATAAATTGTAAATCTTGTTCAGCATTAAATTATTTTAACTTGAATTTTAACAATTTTAACTTGTATCATATAGTTATACCAAAAAAGGATCCTCAGTATAATTTGGAATGCAGAGTATGCTGTAATTGGTTCCAGCCATGGTTTATTACAACCAATCACAAGCCTTGTTTTTGAGGCTGCCCCTTTAGGGTTTTTTTTCCCCCAATCCAGTAATGCTCACCAGAAATGTCAAGCTAAAAATAGATGGACATGTATACTTGTAAAAATTGAATGTATTTAAAATTTTTTTTAATGAATATGAAAATTAATGCCAGATCAACGATGTGTTATACAGGCACACAGAGACATGCAATGGTAGAGTAGACGTGTTCCATGAGTGCAAAGTATAGTATCACACCACATACACACAAGACTGTCAGAATGCCTCACCGAGGTACCCACACAAACTAATTTTCACAAACAGGACTGTCTGGCTGTCAGCTAGCAAAAACATGCATGTGGCCATCAGGACGATCTTTGGAGTTTACTTAGCTGATTTAAATGAGGGGGAAAAAAACTGATTTCAAACAAGAGGGTGACCAAGACAAGGGTCACTTTAGAAGAGTGAGTGTCAGTCTGCTGGGGAAATCTGCCCCCAAGATAAGTGCTAGATGATGGCACCAGTGTTTCACAGTAAGGCACTGGTGAGATATCGCATCAACTTTCTCCCAGGCACCGGTGATCAGTGAATCTGTGTTCAAGTGATGTTCACCTGTTTCTATAGTTTGAGACAAAGCAGTCACAGGTAGAGTACCAGCAGAGTGAGTAAGAATGTGCTTTAACTGAATGCTTCAGAGGCCCCTAGCTCAAGGCAATGGTTATTGAGAACATGTAGCTTGGTATGTGAAGAAGAGAAGAACTGGAGCACTTACAGACTATCCAGATGCCATTAACTCCACCCTGGAGCCATTTAAATACTACCAGCTATTTGGACTGAGGGGCCTGACTCCCAGAATGTCTTGCAGGTAACATGGTATGTGATCTGCTTGCACTTGTAATAACTGTCCAGCTGAGTTGTTGATGATGGGACTCTTGCAGGCTGCTAAGGTCCAGAGTCTGACGGAGGAAGAGCGGGAACATCTTCTACCTCTGCTGCGTAACGCCCAGTGGGTGGAGGTGGTAGGTCGAGATGCTATATACAAAGAGTTTGTCTTCAAGGACTTCAACCAGGTAAAGGAAGGTGTACTGCAGAGAAACATACTTAGGAGCCCTAGGCTTACATGCTTGGTTTATGATGTGGAACTTCTGCATTTAGAATATAAGTTCCATGTTTGCTTGTCAGCACGGCATGGTGACTGTGTGGTTAGTGATGGTGGCTTGTATGCTAAACTTGCCTTTCATATGACTTTTGTCACCTGATCACAATTTGAATACTTGAAATGTTACAAAAATGCTACAGAAATGTAATTAATGAAAGGGTGTAGTACTTTGTTAATATGCATTTTTATATACAGCATACTCAGTGTATACTAGTCTGTGCACATGTGTGTTCAGTGTTTGAGAGCCCAGTTCTTCAGCATAAAACATGGTTTTGAATTCTCCACTGTCTGTCTTCCCTCAGGCCTTTGGCTTTATGTCAAGAGTGGCCCTTCAGGCAGAGAAAATGGACCACCATCCTGAGTGGTTTAATGTCTACAATAAGGTAGGAAAGGTAGAATCTTTTATAGGAGGGCCTAGGCTGACTCCAGGGACAGAACCAGATTTCCCTTAAAAAGTATGCTTGTCACGTGTGACACCCATCCCTGCAGACCTACAAGCTGAAGTTTGCTTTACTGAACTGGCAGAGCAGTAGACCATTTCTGTGATCTCAGCAGGAGAGCTCGTTTGGTATATTATAGTTAGGCTTCTGCTGAAACCCTCACATTGTCTCCTGAGAGTCACGATTCAAATTTCTGTCTTTACCACAACCTCCCCAGGTTCAGATCACTTTGAGCACTCACGACTGTGGAGGCCTGTCACAGAAAGACATCACACTTGCCACCTTCATCGACCAAGCATCAGTCTTCTGAGTCATCCATGATGCCAGTCCTGCTGAATTGTCCCCAATCATGCAACAGATTAAAATGAGCCAAGACTGATACAAGCTGATACAAGCAAACCCTCAAAACCAGTTAATTCACTTCAAAGGAAGGAAAATTCCAGACACCAATTACTTGTTCATTGTATTCAAAAAGAAACCTGATTGATTGAGTCTGAGGTTAAATACTGTTGTCACATTGAACGGTACCAGATTCTCAGGATCAGTTCAACATCACAGATGAACAATTCAATATTATTTTCATAAAAGTAGACTTTACTGCAGATAGAAACAAAAGATAGATAGAAACAAAAAAGTCTCTTGGCAGCCAGCTGTAGTATTGCCATATCTTTTCATACAGCTGTACTATTGATTTTTGAGAGCATACCATTTACAGAATGTTAGACTGTAAATCCTTACACTGTTGTCATGTACTTTGTACTGTTGCAAACAGAACTGTCTCCAATGTGACCGCTCCTTCAACTGCTGTAAAATATCATCTTACAACTTATACAATTTAATATTAGGTACATCAAGTGTGTTACTACTTTAAATGTTAATCCTTGAGTCTGCTAAGGTCTGTACAGTTAGCATTCTGCTCATTGTTTCCAACATTGCAGTGTTCCAGTTGGAGTAATAACTGACACAGGTCCAAATACTCAAATATTCCTGTATCAGTTGGTATCAGATTAAGCAAAAACAGCAGTTATTATTGGGATATGACTGATATGTTAGCTAGTAGCTGATGTACAGTTGTAACAACTGGCATTCAATTCAGCCAATCAGTCGTTGACATTAAAAAAAAAAACTGCTCTCCCATCGACATCTGGAGCACATCTTTTTTCATGTCAAATGCTCCTGTTTACGTAACAGCAGGGATCGCAGCAAATTTCAAAGTAACCGGACAAGAGGATTCGTCTGCTGAGCTAAAAACTCAGGTTCTTTGCTTGGAGAGACTAATCCGAATCTTGTTCTGACAACCGGAACATTCTTACATAGTGGTATTTACTCTCCTACACCCGCAAAAGACTTTTCAGGTTTTTGTGCACATTACAAACACAAAGGCAGAGGGATTGCCAGGTCTTTCCTTTATACAGAAACAATTCTATCCCATTATCACAAATTAATTTTTAAAGGTTCAACAGTTATGACTACTAAATACCGATGTCAAAGTGAATGTAATCAACATTATACTAAACATACAGAAAATGTTTGTAATTAAATTTTTATTCCCCCCCCCAATGAAATTTATACAAAAAAGGTGTTTTTGTAAGCTCTACAAATTTACAGGACTGCAGTTCAGTTCACAACTGTAGCACCCTAAGGCAAAGCGACCTCATTTGCTTAGGAGTTCAGACCAATAATTATAATGGTTAAGCACTGAAGGCATACAGGTGAATGCTGTTTCATTTTAGCAGGAAAAGACCAAAGGATGCATCCTGTACCTCTCAGTCATGTTCCTGGGCGAGTACCTGATTACAGAGTAAACACACAGGGACTTACATCGTATGAGCCATAAGAAAAAAATACTTTCAATAAACACAAACTGAAACAAAAACACACAAAGTGTTAGAATCATTAGGGTATATGTAGATGGTTTTGGTACACAAACAAACCCTAATTGCACTTATTCTGTCAATTCAAGGTATGTTTTGCAATTAAACTTTTACACATAGGTGCAATATTTGTTCACTCTTATACACTTTAAGCAAATGCACAGTTGGTACTGACTTATTTCAGTGGTTTAATATTCTGCAACATTATGTTCCCCTCACAGTGTGGGGGGTGGCAGTGCAATAAAAGTACAATAATTAAACTAAAACATTTTTGCCAACCCCCGTATTACCATACTCACATTTTCACAATAAAAAAAGAAACATTAGACGTTGTGATAGTGATTAGTATACCATACACAGTGGTTGCAAACACTATTCATGTTTATGATTCAGAGCTGCGTAAAATATCAAGTCTCACCATTAAACATTGTCACACCTTCCCTGTGTTTTGTAAGCCAGAAATAATGACCACATATGAATTAACATGGACAATAACCACTATCTTACCCTTCCACATAAGTAATATGGTCAAGGCAAGTTCCCTCTCAAATGACTAAACATGTTTATGTAAGAAGATGAAAAAAGAATTATGACAAAACTAAAACAAAAAATGTTAATGGTGTGATATATCTACAAATATGTCCTAACAAATTACAAAAAAAAAAAAAAAAAAAAGATTAACATCTGAGCACTGATTTACACAATGATGGAAGGACTTTGCAGAAAGAAACTGAGGTAGACTGCAGTGGAAGTGGTTCTTGGCCTTGAGACTTTGAGAAAGCCCGTTTCTGCAGTAATGTGTGTAAGTTGTGCGAGACCCTTACAGGAGCCACTGAAATGTTCTAAACATCCTGCATCACCTTAGCAGTGCAACGGCTCAGTGCCGACTAAACAGTGAAACAGACTGGCGACTGCTATTAAATGTCTTCATTACACCACCCTGTCTTCGTTTACCATGGTTACCACGCCAATCTTGCGTGTGTTCACGGAGGCCACCGAGTGCAGTACATGCATCTTTGCTCAATGCATGCTAAGCCATGCAAACACATGTCCTCTGATAAAGAATTATTGTTTCAGAACTGTTCAAACACATTCGTTCACCGTGCAAGATTAAAACCGGTCTCTCGTCTGTGGTGTCAATCCATTATTTAAGTAGAGACAGGCAAGACTTAATTTCAGAAGCTGTACTACTGTTGTGCTCGTGTTCATGTATGAATGCATTACGACTTCAGCGGAAACAGATCACGTTACAACACAGTGGTTAACATTTAAGTAACTCCTAAAGGCACTTCTGATGGAAGAGTTAATGGGGGGAGTCAAAATGGCACAGAAAATAAAATTCTAATGTCGCATATTCTTTAAGCTCCATCACGCACCATGATCCTCAAGTCTTTCATTTTTGGAAGGTTATTTTGTCATTAAATGAGTGCAACTAATTAAAATAAATTAAGATATATTTGACAAAATGCATCTGAATGTTAAAATATACGTTTTACATCAATGCTACAGAAAAGTCCCTTCTCTTTCCTGATCTTTTAAGCTTCAGTTATAGTTTTTTTTAAATAGTAAGTTAGTGGGATAGTTTAGGAAGCCATTCCAATTTGCTTATTGGTTTTTCTATGGAAAGTCAGTGGTCAGAGTATATGTGATGACATGTAGTGCAATTACAGTGCTTATGCAGTTCAGGAGGATCCACGTTGGTTTGGATTATCATTACGTCATCACCTCTGTTCTATCGGAGCGCACAGGACGTCTGACACTAGGAACCTTGACTAGACGGAACAAGTTTTTCACTTTTTGACTTCAAAGTGCTGCGTATAGTTTAAAATGACTTACGCAGTGGAAAGTGTTTTAACTCATTTT
Organism: Chitala chitala; assembly: GCA_025773905.1. Classification (NCBI taxonomy): domain Eukaryota; kingdom Metazoa; phylum Chordata; class Actinopteri; order Osteoglossiformes; family Notopteridae; genus Chitala; species Chitala chitala. The sequence goes on from JABJVR010004089.1 coordinate 17,640, forward strand.
ACAGTATCCCTGCTATGTTGTGATGATTACAGACTGCTTAGCTTGTGAATGCAATGGTTGGCATGACGCTGGTCGATTAAGCTGTTTCTTGCTGCAGTTGTTTTGTAAACACTTAGAGGAAACAGGGCACTGTCCACACCTGGTGCTTGTAGTGGCCTTTGCCAAATGTGTCACTGGTGGCATTATGACTTCAAGCATCTCACCTTTCCCTGTGCACAGAGCGCAAGCTGTCTGCAATTAACATCTGTGTGTTAACTAGTCAACAGTTAACAGTTAAATGAGTCAATAGGTATCCATGTATGTCCTGAGACTTAGTGAAAAATAGGTGGCTGTTACTGCAACAAAAAACCCTGTACACGGAAAGAAAATATACTGAAACCATGTGCGTTGCTTGAGAAGGGAGCTTATGGGGTTACACTGATAAACTGGCTCCTCTTCAAGACGTCCAAGGAGCCAATACAGTAGAGAGATTTGTGCTTCCATGGGCAACTCTAGAGAAGGGGATCATGGATAAGGCAGCAAAAGAAGAAGCAGTATGAACACAGGAATGTGCCCTGACCCCTCCATGCTCAGTGCAACTTGGACACTCCGTTTATGTGTTTCCTTGCTGAAGAGGGTTCTTCTGTGCTGTAGAGGCAATCGAGGAAGCCCCTGGAGACCTCAGTCACCATGGACCTGTCTGGTATGGACTGGGCCATTCCATAGATCGCTCCCTGTAAGGAGTAAGGGAGCTTATTATACAGCTTTCGGAGGACAGCGAGATGTCTGAGAGTGTCCTTGTAGGCAGCTCATGAATAATAAAGTTAAAACAGTTAGCATGAACTGCTACAGTCCTGCCACTCTATGAGAATCAAGGCCAAATATCGCTGGGCTGTTAGGTTACGACATTTCATACACCTATCATTGAGTTGCATGAGCTTCTCCTCCAGGAAGTTCAGGCCAGCTACAGTGTAAAAAAATACAAGCTGGAAAAACACCAGAGGCAGCTGACTCATGATATTTTTCAGACAAATGGGCTTATTCTTTCCAGGACCTGGAATGATACACATCTTCAGACATTTTTATCTGAACTCATTTTATTCTGGTACCTTGAGTGTTACTGGACCATATATGGGCATATCAACATTGCATGATGTATTTTAACACATATGCGCGTCGGTTACAGCCTTGTAGTCAAGCCTGTCCGTTTCCACAGTCCATTCTATATCATCATCAATACATTTTGAAAAGACGGATGGCTGCCATTAGAGCTAAGCTTCACGAGCAAGCATTATCTCTGTCACATTAGCAAGACATTAGATCAGCAGATTGCTGGCGTTTATCTGATTGTGCACTAGTAGTGTAGCATCACTTCCTGTTCCTCCTCAGGAAATAACAGAGCCCTCATAAGACTACAGAGCTCTCAAAAGTAATCAAACTGCAGAATAAAATGTTACAATTTAGGAAAATAATTAATGGCGACAGTGCCTATAGCACACTTTCCTATGCATGCCAGTGCGCAGACGCGCATTACAAAGGCTCAGCCACTGGGTGGTGGATGAATTTGGCCAATGTGGTCTGGAATGCGTGCAAAGGCTGTGGCATTGGTCAGCCACCTACAGGACTGCTCCTTGAGTTATTCCCTCAAGATAATGCCACCTCTTATGTTGGAATACTTTACAAAACAACTGTACTTGCACAGAACCTTCCGGTACCCCAATAACGACACTAGTCCAGCTATACAAGTTTAGGTGTTGTCCAGCCTTGCTTTTTGCTCGTTAGCCTATTATGCAGTTAAATTGTAACCTTATTTTTTTAATACATTATTAAAGCTGTTATCGCAGAAACAAAATTGAAACTGGCACAGCACACCACTCACCATGCCAGTGGTTTTCTCCTTGGGATTTTTCATGATGATAGCGACTTGTTCCTTGATATCCCTGGCAAACTGCTGAGCCACCCCAGGCTTTGTGTGCAGTAATGTCACACATATGTGAATGCTGCAGAGGCACATGGGAAGCAACTTCAGCAGATTTACATAATTAATGCATCAATAAATGATCAAATAACCCCTAATCTGAGTAGTAAAACACACTGTAAAAGTGTGTGTGGGAACCCAGATGCCTTACACACAAAAGAAACAAACATGACCCTCACCTGGAAGGAAACTGTAATGTGTTGAGATTCCAACCCTTGGAGGAGAGAGCGTTGGACAGCCGAAATATATCAAAAACGTCCGAGCCAATTGCCACAACCGAGACCTGTGGTTTTCCGAAGACAAACACACCCTCCACTTTACGGACTCTACAGAAAAGACAAACACAAAAACACAACCGTGTGAGAAGATTAGCATGATGATGAATGGCTACGCTCGGTTCACAAACCAGCTTCCAACATGTGAAAGAATACAAGAAAGAACACAAACAGCTGGGGAAATGATATCTGGAGGTCTGGTAGACTAGTCAGAGCTTCCTACTAATTTTTGCTTTTGCACTTACCGTTAGCCTAACATGGCTGTACCTGGACACTTACTCAGCATCAATAAAGCGGGCCGTCTGGACGATTTTTCTGGTGGCTTCCACGTAACCGTCTTCTCCCAAGTGCATCATGGTGGCCCAGCAGGCCGCAATGATGCCCCCTGGGCGAGAGCCCGCCATGGACGGAGAGGCATAGATGCCACCCTGCCAGTCTGGAGCCACAAAGTACTGATAGTGCCTGTACTTCTGGTCACTGTACAGGATCACAGAGGAACCTTTCGGGGCATAACCATACTGAGGGAGAGCCAGAAAAAAAAGACCATCTTACAAATCAATGGAAATCTACCGAAGGAATATTTTACAAATTTTACAATTTTCAGTGGAGTAGTCTGGTACTCACGCTTGTGATAAAATGTGAGCATTATTACTGGCAAGCAGACACTCATCAAGCTTACCTTGTGAGTGTCTGCAGAGATGCTGGTGACTCCTTTGACCCGGAAATCAAATGGGTCCAAAGGGAAACCAGCCTTGGCCATGAAGGCGATGAGAAAACCCCCCAGACAAGCATCCACGTGCAGAGGCAGACCGTACTTCACCGCCAGCTGAAAACAAAGAGCATGACTTTCCTTAGACAACTAGGGCAACACTGAATAAACGTACCCCACACATCCATAAGGCCCCTCTAAATACAGTGTGAAACAGGAAACAGAATTCATGCTAGCAGCTCTGACCTTTGCAACTTCTTCAATAGGGTCTATTATCCCGTGAGGGAACTGCGGAGCGGAACACACCAGCATGGCCGTGTTCCGGGAGATGGCTTTTCTCACGGCCTGCGTGAAAATTAAACCAGACTCTAAGCACAGTCAGAACTCTCCTGTGTCCTATCTGTACAGGACTGGTACCCAGATGAGCAAACTGGAAAAAGTGGGATTGGTTAAACAAACCTAGTACATTTTACAAGGCCAATGACAATTAAAACAAGAAAGAAAATTAACAAAACATTGGGATATACAGACATTGTATACTGTGGCCACAGACATCAGAACATCTCACAAACAGACATGCACAAACCTCTTTATAAACACTTTCTCTTTTTTTCTTGAGGTAAAGTACTTTGGTAACTGTGATATGGTACACAAAGATATTGCAATTTTGGCACATTTTACAATGATGCAAAAATGAAGGATAAAAGTCTAGTTATTGATAAAATATTTGCTCAGGTTGTTACAGGTTATTAGGATTTTTGGGCATAATAACCTTTGTCTCTAAGAGGGCACTCGGGTTATGTGCGTGCGTCTGTGACAAGTTTCTGAGCCTTACACAGCCCCACTGTCTCTTTGGGGGACAGATGACCTTCAGTGATGACCTTGAGCACATTTCAATACAACTTCCACTTGCAACATAGAATCCAGGAACAAATTCTATCAAGTAATCATATTTGTGTCTTCTGTTGCCTGATAACACTGACTACCCAGGAAAGCTGTTTAGACAAGTGAAAAATGGCCCAGAAAACTGTACGTCTGACAAGTCTCATTCAGTGTAGAAAGAGACTTGGGAAAACTGCTCTCTCGGTGTACGAGTTCAAAAGGCCATGTGGTTAATCTACACTGAATGAGACTTTAATCGTTTTAGGCCTTTTCAAGACTAACATCACTAGAATACTAAATTAAAAGAAATTGTGTTTCACCTTTATCCCATTATTAATATATGTCATAGTTTGTGAGTGATATACCTTTAGAGTGGACAGTGAAATTTCCAGTAATGAAATAAACATCCTCAATTAACCGAATCACAAAATGGCAAAGCATCAATAAAAATTATTAACACAGAGGGAAAAGGTGACAAGGAATAGAAAAGGCAGAATTACACTGAAAACACTTCTGCCCTTTACACTAAACTGACATGCTCTGGCCTCTGTAGAAATCTAACAGAAAGCTAACCGTGCACCCAGACAGACCTTCACATTCACTTTCATGGTCTTCTTGTCCAGTGGCACATGAACAAGCTTCATTCCAAAATAGTGCGCCGCTTTGTCAAAGGCAGCATGGACGCTAATTGGAGCAATGCTAAAGAGAAAAGCAAACACAAACAAGGCATTACAAGAGCAAAAACAGCAAAGACACAATGTTAAAGCACCACAGAACTACTTTACTTCCCACCAGCCTTGGGAAAGACTATAAGAACACTTCTTTTATAAACAAGTTTTTTTTCCACAAAGTTGGTATTTAAATTTTAAAATTTATATTCATTGAAGTCTGAATGAATGCCCTTTCAGCTGTACAGTTGTCAGGTTAAGTGTTCTGTTCAGTCAATAACTTCATTTTACTTAAAAATAAGTACAAAGGCTTTCATTGTCATAATGGCCTGGTCCACTAAAATCCCTCAGCTCTGTATTTTGCCATACTTGAATTTTGCCACACTGACACAAAAAAAAAAAAAAAAAAAAAAAAGATGCACACACAAAAAAATGCAATCTGACCATTGTGTTTCTTCATCTTGTACCCACAGTGAAATGGATGGACTACAAGATCCTGCAATCACTTTAAACTTAAAGCACCAGGGGAGTCTATAACCTCTAACAAAATACTGAAGATAATTCAGAAAATTAAACTGTAAATTGTAAAAGTAAATTCGCAGTTTTACTTATTTAAAGTAAACTTTAAAGTAAATTATATACTTATTTAATTAATACAATGATTTAACACAGGGATCCGCAAATGTTTCAACCCAAGGGCCAATAATAAAAAGTTCCCCTTTGAGGACCAGACAGCTGGACCCATCACAGCATGTTAGTGAGATGTGTGTACGTTTTAGTGGCCCATGATCACATAAAGTGTTCTGTGAAACACATCTGGCCCAGGGCCATAGTCTGCTAACCCCAGATTTAACATTTTCTTCCCAATATTTTAAAGCTGAAAACAATAACTCAGATTGCATCCAAACTGATCATGTACTTCATGCAATATGTAAAGAGAGCACCTACATTTCTGGATTTTTAATGCCACGTTCATAAGCCATGTCCCTGTAGGCTTTGCAGGCCATGAGGACACTCTCAGTTCCTCCAGATGTCACCTGTAAATGATTAAAAAGAAAAATGATTTTAAAAAGCACGTTGTGATTACAAACCACAAACACTGAAATCCTAATTAAACCCTTTTCTAAAAGCTCTAAATTAATTAATCAGTTAATCTTCTCAAACATCTTACCCAGTTCAAGGTCACAGAGACCCAGAGCTGAATGCAGGTAACAAAGTAAGATGCCATATTAAAAACATTAGGAAATGATTAGTTTGACCAGTATAACACACTGAAAACAGTTATGTTCTTTTAATGTATAGCTGATAATAAAGATAGTGATATTTTAGCTTTTGTACATGAAATGTCCTACATGTGTATGAGATCTGCATTTCTGTCACAGGACTAAGACCTGACCGTGACTACACACACAAGCCAATTACTCATTTTGTACACTAGGGGACTTGTACATGATAAAAAGGACAATAAAATATTTTGTAAGTACCTGACATTACTACTTTCAGAGCTGTTCTCCAGCATGTGAACCTTTTTGAGGCCACCGTCATGGTGTTATTAGTTTGTGCCTTAGGCATGCTAACATTAAAAACAGTCAAGCGGATGTTTCAAATGCACACAAACACACACACACACATGCAAACAAACACAAACATTTTCCAACAGACCTCTGACTTTTCTGATCCCAAATGAGAACAATGGTACACTAACCACTGTACCCCGCATATAAAATCCTCCAACACTGCATATATTGCCACTAACACCACCTCTGTGGTTTTTTGTAGACTCTCTTACTTTTCCCTGAAACAAGCAAACATTTGCCAGTGTAACAAGGGGACCACAGCCTATGTGAGGCTACAGAGGTACTGACCGTGCCACAGGAGCTGGGGCCTCCGTGGAAAAGGCCGCAGGCCATCCTCACCACCTCGGCCTCCATCTTACGGACCCCTGGAAAGACATCTGGGTGCAGGGGGTTGCTCCAGGCAAAGTCACCATAGACCTGCAGTGCAATTCAGCCTAAACTCTGTTCAATGACCACACAGTTTCATTGCCTGGCTAAAGGTCTTGTTTAGAGCCGCAGCACATGTTCATTACAAGATGCAGTTGAATGTATTCTTCTGTCTAAAAAGAGAACTGAGGTTTTTTTTTTCCCCCCCATTCTTTACAACATAGTTACATTAAAACTATGTTAGACAGATGTGTTATAAATCACTGATTATCTTAAATGGTTCAAGAGCAATACACTGAATCCTGAGTGACAGCTTGCAAAAGTAAAAAAACTGTTTGGTGACACACCTTCACAAGGAGTTCAGTGAGACCCCGGTCTCCACTATAAACGGTTCCAGAAACTCTGCCCTTCTCCCACTGGACCTCATCTATAAGGACGACATGGTGTGCTTGGTACAAAGCTGATATTATCACATGGTAACAGCTGAGATTCAATACGCGATTTCATTCATTCTTGCATAAATTGTCTTGGTGTCTCCCTGATAATATAGTTTGAACCAGAACGTACAGTCACAAGATCAAAGATCTTTGAACTACAGCTATTCATCTCTAGGCTTAAAACAGAAGGTTAAAGTTTACTTTTAAGAGCGACTGCAACAGATAACTTATCCGTATGGGTAACAATATTCAGCCTCAGTGGTATCACAAAATGACTATATGCTAAAACGGTGGTTCCCAACTGATCCAACTTCAGGGTCCATATTTCTACTTGGTTATTAGTGCAAGGTCCACATGATTCTACTCGATCATTAGTACAAGGACCCACCATTTAGATATTCTGTTAATAAGAAGGGGTGTCACAAGTCTGTCACTTACTCAGCAAAGCATACTCCTTGATCTTCTCTAAGACTCCTTTTTGAGGCAGTCCTTGGCTTGGCAGCGACTGTGTGTAGCTCATTCCGTTCTTCAGTGTGCAGATACTGGCAGACATGTCGTCCAGAGCCTTGTTCAGCTGTGCCTGGATCTGCCGGTGCAAAGAGCCACAGAAACAGGGTTGAGACACTTTTAAAGGGATGTTCCTCGGGAACAGAACACAAACCATATTGTCAATGGCTAAGCCAAACCTTATGCTAAGTAAAAGCACCCAAGACCAATCTGTCATTACAGAAAACAAGAAAAAGAAACCTGATTCTCTTAAACTACTGAATTTTATTGCGGAGACCACAAGACACCTAGAAAGGGTAAAGAATCCCAGAATTCAATGGGAATCTTTGACTGTAGATTGATAATAATCAAATATCATGGTCCCACTCAGGTCAAGCTAATGGCCGAGGGCGAGTTTGTTAAACTAATCAGTTCTACAGGTAAAGTTTACAGCTGGATAATGACCAAGAGTGACCCTAGGCCTACAGCAGCTCTGACACAGAGGAACTGGTCCTATCCTCCTCCAAACCACAAATGACTCAGCCATCTCAGATGATCTGGCACCACGTGAAGATTCAGCAAAACAAGGGGAGACCACATGCCCAGATGCGCACACACGTGCCCACACAAAGACGAGCATACACAGACAGTCCTTGCTTACCGATGCACCTATAAATGGAATCTTCCTTAACAGTTTAAAGAACTGCTTCTTCATCCTTGAGGACAGAGCTGCAGAAAAATTGGAAAAGCTTAAAACATGAAGTTCAAACAAACCAATACATACAGGCCAGTCCACATTAAGCTCACACGGCTGCGTACGTGACCGAAGGACAGAGAAGACTGCCCACTGATATGAAGCAATAAAACTAATGCTGAACAAAGTGTAACTCAAGACTTTACACAACAGGCATCTGTCCAAGACTAACTGAACTGTATTTCCATAATATGAAGTACTAGCCATTTTGATGAAAAACTTTTAATGGACATAAGAGAAATACCATTTATACAAGAACTTCAGTAATATTTTGTGTGGAAAGTATTTTAAAGATATTAACTTGCTTTTTGGACCAATTTTAAACAACTGGTGATTTACACAAGGGCTCATCTGCACACTGCCAATCCTCCGAATTTTCACAGGCACTCACTTTCCTGCTGGAAGAGGAACGCTTTGAGCCAAACCACTGCCAGGGTGGAGAACAGTGTGGCAGCGATGATCTGCCAAGCCTCCAGACCGTTACAGCTCGCGTTGACCGAGCGCCGGGCCTTCTCCGCATACAGCAGGAGCATCTCTTTGTAGATGTCCATAGCGGTCTGTGAAAAGGAGAAGTCAAACGTCAGACACAAAAATGGAAATAAGCCATTTCATCATACTGACCGCACTGCGTCACCTCTGGCTTTCAGAAGGTGCGCTCCTCAAAGAGCGCTGCACCACAGGTCCACGCAGAGGACTTGTGTGTCTGTCTCAACGCTGATGTACCGCCAAAAAAAAAAAAAAAAAAAAACTTCTGGTCTTCAGCCGTTTCTGCACATTCAGCCTTTCTGCTGGTTTCTATACATAATTCATATGGCCAGCCAAATGCAAGCTGCAACTAAGGCTAATCAAAGTGTGGCTGGCTGGCTGATGAGGGCCGATGTGCTGAGACATCCGATACAGTGGAGAACAGCAGACTGGACGTTACTATAGCACACACATGCAGCGATGCATCCTGCAGCGTTACCTGTGGGACAGTGAGCCACAATTCCAGAAAAGGAACTTCCACATGCCACAACTCCACATGCTAGAAACACTACTGACATCCGCTGGTCATGGTACATGAGACTTGAATGTAAAGTGAGTGCGTTTGTGTGTTTTACACTGACTCTCCCTGGCTGTCCCACACACACAACTCAGATGTAACCAGTGTGTTTTTTAAACCAGCTCTGATTGCAGATCTCACATACAGCCATTATAAGCAGTAATAATTACAGTCAGTGACAAAGACAACATGGCTCCAGAGATCACAAACCCAGACAGAGCAAGCGGTTGTGAAACCGCTTTTGACTGATGGCACATGATAATGCTACACCATCATCCATAGCCCAGTTTCTCCACATTTGCCCATTTATGTTAATCAGAACAAGTTTAAGGAAGCAGTATATTTCACAAAGGCAGTTTCAGTTCTTCAAAGCTGGAGCACTTTTTAAAACCTGTCATTTTTTAATCAAACATGTGGCATAAGAAGCCAATATGGCACACAAATAACAAACATAACAGTAATGACTCCAACTAATTTCAATTCTATTAAAAATTAGGAAATTTAACAAGCATTTAATATTTTTACAGCCATGTGATCGATTTTTAAAAAGGTATGGTAAATTAAAGTTTTTTTAAGATTACATTTACTCATCACAATGCTGAGAGGCACCATTTCTGGTCAAAGATGTTTTTGCTGCTTTAAATCCCCATACAACTCAGAACACAAGACGTGTGAGTAACAGTTAAATCACTAAATATTATCATTTGCATTTACTAAAAAAAAAAAAAAAAAAAAAACTGTTTATAGACTGATTTAATTTACCAGTTTATTGTCCGATGCCCAATTTGTGTTATATAAAAGTTATATATCCGCTACAACTCAGTCATCTCTTTGGGCCTGTGATGCCAGGTATTGAAAGTATCAATCGTCAAAGAATGTATACAAGCCTTACTTTGATAGCACAAAACTAACAAGTTATTGAAAACTTATTTACAGCCTTTAAACTGGTCATGTGACTTCAAATCCCTGAGTTTGTAAACTGTGATGTCTTAATCCAGAGACCATTTACACCACTTGTAGTGAGGTGCTTCTCCAATTGTGCTTTCATACAGCTGTTTTGTGTTGGGTGTCATGGTTACAGCCTGTGACTGCATGCAGAACAACCAGTTTCGTTTTTTTCCCCCTTCCCTCCCCTTCTCCCACCTAGATTGTGACAGCAGACATTCATTTGTTTGACACTGACTGAGCACAAAACACAGGAGAGGAAGACCAGGTGGAAAGTTTGGCTATAACCAATGCAACCATTTAGCAGACAAACAAGTCAGTATTACACAGAAACGGAGTTACCATACACAGATAAATGGCTGTAGCCATTGTGTCAGTCACATCACTACAGGTCGTGCCAACTCCAAGTCACTCTCAGACTGGCTGCAACATTTATTAGCTGTGTCTATCCGAGCCTTCAAGGTTTCATCTTCTCAATAAATTACACACAAACACATCAGAGATGTTCACATTAATGGAGGATTAGCCACAATTTATACATATAATGTATAAATAATTTATACAATTATTTCACATTGTTGATAAAAGAAAACCAACTCTAGTAATAGGACAACAAAAAATGTGCACTTCATATAATATACACTTCTACAGGCATACGTGAATGACTGTGATATCAGGAAATGCTTCAAACATGACCTACCAGAAATATGTTACAACAAATATGTTAAAAAAAAAAATTGGCATTTGCTCTTCAAAGTTAGATGTAATCTAAAAGCCATCAAATTGAAATGGAGAAAATAAAAAGGAATGCAAGATTGGTATTTTCCTAGCCAGTTTTGTGCCTGTTTAATCCTTTTCAAAAGAGAATGTTACATCTTAAAAAGACAAAAACAAGACGCTTGATATAAGAACTCAAACACATGTGGTCCGGAGCTCCGATGCTGCTCTCCGATTGTTTACAGATCACATCTTGAAACTGGCACTAAGATGTGTGGGGACCTCTTCACGGCATCAAAGTCTTGGCATAATTTTATAGAAATGAAATGCGCGTGACTGATATCGCATTTTTAAAAGCGGAACATGTTGGAAAACAAACTACAATAGAAGTGTGTAGGAGCACTTCAGCAGTGGAGTAAATAACTGAAAAGATGAAGATACACCAAGTTTATGCAAAATTGTGAATGTACAAGGTATATGAAAACCAAGTCAAATACTGCACAGTTCTATGCAGTATTGCATTATTATCCATGCAAGTAAGAATTAGAGCTTATATTTATATTTTACATTTTATTCATTTGGCAGACGATTTTATCCAAAGCAATTAACATTTCACGTATGGGTTACAGTGAGCTAGCGCTGGGTGTCTCAAGGACACACCTGGTGACTGGGCTGGGATTTGAACTGGGAACTTTCTGCATTCCAGCCTGATGTTCTACCCACCGAGCCACCAGGCTGGTTATATGCTTAAAGTTAATACAGAAGGCTGTTTACATTATTCTTATCTAACTTGTTCTAAGGCTGTTTCAACAGTAAATGTTTCACTTCACACAAGCTGAAGATTTTCAGCCCCGTTATCCTTCTAACGCAGGTGCATGCATAAGCTCTTTCTGATCTCTCACAGACTTATCCAGCAGATGGACATTTCCCTTATTGTACAACGCAGGAAAATATTCACATTCTGATACAGTCTACACGCTGGAATGGAAACTGGCAACAAAGCACAAGAATAAAATTCCTTTGAGCAGTGACTACCAGTGCCAAACATGAAGGCCAAGACTCAGAATACAGCACATGTTCCTCAGCTATGAGAAGACGACAGCAGAATGCCACTCAAGACTTGGATGATTAACGCCGCCATAAGGGAAACCTTGGTTACAGACTCTGGGGCAGTCCACTCTCAAAACACAAACATGAACATGTCCTAGGAAACTACTCTCACGCCTTCGCTGTCTGTGTGAGTACTGTGAACAGGTGGAAAGACGGGGTCATCGTTAACTACTGTGTGGAGACTGAATGACTTCACCATGATACAGCAGATTAAGTCACCATGCTGGGACAAAGCACAGCCTTCTGAACTTCATGTCATTACAATGCAATGCAATGCAATGCAATGCAAACAGGTATCCACGCAATCACAGTCCCGTTCACTGTGCTTCTTATTTCATGACAATGTCATATTTGCTGGGTACTCAACATTTTAATTAGCAATGTGAATGATTATTTTAGCCTGTTGCAAACTGAGATCATAAAAATCTGATTTTCTTCTCACAATTGTTTAAAGACTCCTTTTCAATCAGCAAGGAGGCCTTCATTGTCTCTGAAAAAAGGCTATTTCTCAACAAGGACTGGCTCCAAGTCAGGAACAATAGCTCAGAAAACCTGCACAGTTTAGATATCCCATGTGTATTTTTGTAAAACACAGGGGCTTGACATCAGCGTGGCTTTGTTCTGCCAGGGCTCCACCAATATTGTTTGACACCTCGTATTTACAGCTAAATATAAGCTTACAGTCCCCTCCTTTTCTGTAAATACCCACCTTCACCCTGAGTACACTGGTGCAACAATAAAGCAGATGAAGGAAAAAAAAAAAAAAAACAAGAAGAAACGAAGACGAAAGAACCCCTCGGCAACTACAGTAAAAATGACAGCGAACGGAAGAGAACGTTTAGTGGAGAAAAGTTCACTTTTTGCGTATGCATGTCTTAAGTCTTGATTTGTATTATCATCATGATTAACAGCCCAGGAAAGCAATTCTACTGTAATCAACACTTAAGTCGGTAAAATAAAACTGAAGTATTTTTACTCCTTTACTTTTTCTTGGTAATGCCAAGAAAGACTACATACGTAGGACTACACAGCTCTACACTTATATGCAATATTATCGTTTCCTTTATTTGTGCTTTCAAGTAACAGCGTCGTTATCGACGCTTAGCAGAGGATGACAGAAGAAACTGATATTTTGTAAAGTGTTGTAATATCTTTCCATTATACTAGACATGTAAAACCACGTTCAAACTTGTCCACACACAGTAATTAAATACGTACGTAGGTATACCCATTGAAAGTCGAGTTATCCTTGGCACAGTGAAAGCACATATGTTATCAATGTTCCATTTCTAATTATTTTCTCCTTAAGTAACAAATAGCTGTGACGTTACTCAACAACACGGAGTTGCGCAAAACAAGGGATCCGTGTTAATCACATCACATCAAAGAGCCCAATGTTACCAAAGACATTATCAAGACACACTTGGGTTTTCTTTACGATCCCATGGACGATTATGTTAAACGTTTTTTTTTTTTTGTACTTTATTTCGATCATTTCCTTTTAACACGCTTTAATCACGCGGTGAGGACGAAGTTCTTGCAGTGAAATTTCAATGCCGGTGCGATGACAAATTATTTTTAACAGCGATTTGCGCAAGTTGTGTGATCTCACGCCTTTCTACGTTTCAATAAAGCAAAGCATTTATCGTGTGCATCGTTGTTTTCGGTAACAACGGACACGGAAAGTTTAACGGTTTCAAAGCGATCCAGACGTTTTTGCGATCAGGATACTCCGGTTGAAGCATCTGAACCAGCACGAAACACCGGGCGTTTACGCGTCTCTTTGTCCACCAAGCTAACGCAGCTAAGACCGTAGCCTAGGCATGGATTTTAAGAACGATAAAGCAGTCCAGCTGGCGTTCACTTCACTTACCCAGTAGTCCATTCTCACTGCAGTGGCTATGCCTGGTAAAACTGTCTCTGGTTACGTTTGCTTATGCGTGTACCCAAACCCTGCTTGTCTTTCTTTATGACCGGGGACCTTTATCCTGCCACTATCTATGGATCGACCTTTCGTGCATCAGGAAGTCACAGCTGGAAGAGGAGAGCAGTTCTTTCTTCTGCAGCCAGGGAGGCCAGACGCTCTGTAAGGTCACGTGGTCCTACCCCGTGTCACGATCGTGTCTGCAGCCATGTTGAGCGCCGGCACGCAACAGCACGAGCGTCAATATACTGTGCAGTCTGCGCGAGGGGCGTTCGCGTGCTGCGTAAAAGTTGTCAGACACCTAAAGCAAAACAGCAGTACCGGCAAAAACGCGTGGTTTCAGTCACCAGAAGGATCCATGATAACACTTTGCATTGTACTTTTAAGAAATGGATTTTAACGTTCTCAGATTACTTCAAAAAGTCTTAATCTGTATGATAGGACAGAATACATAGGTGATCTGCGTCTTTAAACAGTTATTTTTAAAATTTAATATATTACATTTTTAAAAATGTAATATATTAAAAATATTTTTGTCATGTGCTGTATAATACATCTTATTTAAAATTAATTTGATAAAACTGAAAAAAAAAAACATCTGATCACTTTATTTGACCGGTTTAATACGTTTTAATAACACAAGCACATTTCACTTTTGATGTTGTTACTTTGTATTCAGTTCCTATTTTCAATTCAAAACAAACAGCTGCCTAAAAATATAAAATCGCAGTTTATATGCATATTTAGCCTACACCCAAGAAGGAATTACATATCAGGCCAATGAATAAGAATAAAAGGTTGACTGAAATTATATACAAAACACCGTTTCATCAGATGTTTTCCTTCGGACTACGGAACAATAATAATCTTAATAGGGTAATACCCTTCGTTTTGAATTTATGAATTTCTGTATTATAGTTTGACAGTCATTGAGTTTAAGTACATGAAAAATGCTCTCCTGAACAAACACACTTTATTTAAATTATCTGAGAATGTTGTACTAGCAGGCGGCACGGTGGCGTGGTGGTTAGCACTGTCCCCGCGACCTCCAGGCCTGAGGTTCAATTCCCACCTTGGGTCTGTGTGCGTGGAGTTTGCATGTTCTCCCTGTGCTTGGTGGGTTTTCTCC
>JABJVR010004091.1:0-15119 GCA_025773905.1 Chitala chitala
CCCCCCCCCCCCCCCCCCCCCCCGCCCCCCCCCCCCCCCCCCCCCCCCCGCCCCCGCCCCCCCCGCCGGGCACAGAACGGGCCTGCAGAGCTGTCTTCACACAACTTTTGTCTATTATCCAGTCTCAGTTACAGTTTTACTTTTTTTTGATAAACATACTTGTCCTCATGTCAGGCACATTATCTGCTGCCTCTGATGTCCTGCACTGCTGAAACCAGTACAGCTTGGCTTTCAGATAGGTGGTTGTCCCAGCTTTGCTGGAGATTTACTGGTTTGTCTCCAGCTGGTTAGACAGCTGTTCTGCCTTCACAGAAAAGCTTAGCTTTTAGCCCTTTCAGTCTTCTACAGCTGGCTGGCTTCTTACAAATGGTGAAACAGTTCATGAGAAATAAAATCTAAGATTATTGCGGTGTATTTATTTGTGTCATCTTTTACTCTTTATTTGTATTTTTTGCATTTGTCCATTTGTAAAGTGTGCATTGGTCTATCACAGGTGTCAGTATATAATTAAGAATAAACTAAATATTTATATAGTCTTTTCTATTACCTGATTATGCCAGTTTTTTTTGTAATGAATATTCATTCTTTCCCAGCTGTATGTGGGATTTGTGAAATCCACTAGCACAGTACAATTTAACCAGTGTATCTCACCTTACATATGGCATGAGGAATAGCAGGAGTCTCAGATGCAGGTCCAGCAGGTCCAGTTACACAACTGAGCGAGTTGCTACTGTAATATTTCTGAACCGTACATCAGCATATGGGCTGGAATGTAGTCAAACAGACCTTTGATCAATGGAGATGTTTTCCGGAAATAACCTCCACTTTTGCTGTTAGTCTTCAAACAAACATTACACAAACACTTTTGTTGACATTCACCCCCCCCCCCCCAAAAAAAAAGAGCAATCAAAGCAGACACAACAACACCGGGTCCAAAGATAAATGTACTTTTTGAATCCATACAGCTTAAAAACAGTGTTGTTATTTTCTTTCTGCTCTCTGAGTAGCACTGTTCAGAAGCACGTGTTGAGTTGGTGTTTAAGGTGATAACCGGAGCGTTTCCCCGACTGTCACGGGGTTCAGAGGTCACCTTGTAGCTCTACAATGGTTTAATAATCAGACCATCCCTTTGGGAAGAGACAGTACTGTATGTCATCGTCCTTTTGTGTCACCCCTAGCTCTGTAAAGAGTGTTCATTAGATAGTGAATACATAAAAAACTTTTTGGCTGACATGTTTGCGTCATCTTTCTTTTCACCTTAAACTTTGTGGAGTAATTAAAAACTTTTTAATGTCACTGTAGTCCCACACTACTTCAGTTGGAGAATGTCAGCATATGTGTTTGGGGGGGTCTTGATGCTTTAAGATATAAACATCTTAAACTAAAAAGGAGAAGTGGAGCATACACAAACTTTGATTGTGCTTTTACCTAACAGAATGGTGGTTTTTCTGTGTATGCTAAAGAACCTCTTCATCCACACTAAGGATTAGGGGTTTGAGTTGAGTTGCTCTGCAGCCTTCAGTTGTGGAGGAGGCGCCTCACGTGAGCCTCTAGTGAAGCTTGTAGGCCTCTCTGAAGTTGGGGAAATGAAGAGGAAGAGGAGCACTGTGCACTAGCACTCACTAGGTCTGAATCTGGGAGCCGATTTCAGCCTGGCTGGATTGTGCCACTCCTCTAGGAAGCTCGAGCTGAGAGCAGACACACTGCAGGAGTAACCTGGACGTTGGGACACCTGCTTGTGAGCTGGACGGACGTGCTGTCTTCAGGCCCTCGGCAGCAGGGATAGCACAGTTTGAGCTTACAGATCTGTGTGAGAGCAGGACTCACCTTCGAGAGCCTCCTCTGGGGCCACTGCCGGGTTTCAGTTTCATTATAGTTAAACAGTGCTGTGATTTAGGGCTTCCTCTGTGCATGCTAAAACAGCATAAATCACAAGTCTGCAGAGTTTATCCTGCCCGTTCTTGGAGAAAAGGGTTTCAGGCTATGAGAAGCTAATGTGCTAAATCTTTTTATGACATATAATTTTACCTCACAAAACGTATGTAAAAGAAAATTTGAATTTGTTGATGTCATTCAGACCTCTAAACTTTCATCTTATTTTTTGTTTTTATTTTTTTTTTCCCTGTTGCTGAGGCAGGAAGTTAGAAGGCTTAGTCATAAGGCTGGAATTCCATAACAGTAAGACTAAATTACTAACAAGTCTGAGAAATCCTTTGTAATTAGTTTCAGTTTATCTAACATCTCCTTGGCCTCTGGGACCCTTGTAAGCTGCACACTGATTCTGTGGGTGTTTCCTGCCAGTTCGGGGAAAGTTCCTGCTGTGTTTCAGTTCTTAACCTTCTATCTAATGTTTCTTAGGAGCTGTACACCCATATGTACCTCGTGTAGTTTTCTGCAGTGATTGGGAATGAGCACCTAGAATCATCATGGATGCAGAAGCTTAGGAACATATTTAGGTTGTATTATTGTTATTATTAATAGTTTTAATTTTGCATTTAATTGAGTATGTGAATTCATTCAATTTTTTGTGCAGAATTGGGAGAAAGGAGAAGGGAGGTATACAGTATGAAGCTCCTATTTCAGAGTCCATTTGCAGGATGTTTTCACTTTTATTCAGAGCCTACCCTCATCCTCCACCTGTTCCACTGGTACGTCTGCTGATTCAGTCCACATTAGGATGCAGATGGAGGCTCGTAAGGGACAAAGCCAGGGCTCTTTGAAACTGAGTTTCTAAGAGAAGGGTGCACGGGGTCTCTGTGTTTGAAGCTGTCCCTGCATGGCCTGTCCTGTCCCATTACCGTCTTCCCATCCTCCCTCATAACTGCGTAATTCACCCCTCCCCCCCTGCATTAGCTGCCCTGGGCCTGATGGGCACCACTCTGTTCTGCTCTGCTCAAATTGAATTGTGGCCTTGGATCGTGGGTACCTATTGCCTTAAGTGCCATTAATGAATCCATTTGGAGTGCTGGCCAGCTTTGCTGCAGAATTTCAATACAGAAGAGTGCTCCCTGCCTAATGAAGATTGCTGTAGACTTATTTTTTTAAATTTTACTTTGCTTTAGTAGAACAGAAATTTCACCATGCCACACATCTTCCTCTTGAAATGCTTAAAAAGTCTTGTTATACCTGCAAACATAATATAAAAAACAAATTTCTGCATAACCTATTGCAAATCTATATATTATATTAATCCCACAAACGTAATAAATTTGGTATTATGTTTTTCAGGCGTAACAAGCCTGCTTATTTCTCTAATACACAAATTGATGCTGATGTGAAATTCTGAAAGTTGTCAGGTGAAAATTCAGGAGCTTAATGAAATGGTAGATATTTAAAATTTCAGTTGTCTTTTAGGTTCACTGAAGATTACCAGTATGCCTACCCAAACAGACGCACATTACTTCTACATATTCTCATCTCCCTTTTATGAAATACACTTTATTATTAGCTTATAAATTTTGTACTGTAGCAAACCGCAAGTTATAGATGGTGTACCTTAGGAAGAACTGTCAGCAATACAATGTCCTTGAGTTGAAAGCGATTGGATTGAACAGCACTGGGCGCACAGAATGGAGTGGCTATCTGCATAGAAAGACTGTCCATGTCCACCTCTGTCTGCTTGTCTCTATCTGTTTTGGTCTGTTTGTTTCTTTGTTATCACTTCTTCTGGGCTGGCTGACAACCTGCATGGCTCTGTGTAGAGAGTCTGTGTCTATCTCTGCCTGCCTGTCTCTGTCTGTCTTAGTCTGGGTGTGTATGTTAGTGTGTTTGTCTGTTTGTCAGCCAGCCTAGAGGAAGTGATGACAACCTGCAGGGCTCTGTGTAAAGAATCTCTTCACGTACCCATTCGGGCTTTTTAACGGGCAGAGCAAGTCTTCTCTGTGAACTGACTGTAATATTGGGTCCTGAAATGGTTTCTGATCTGTGTTGACGTAAGAGCATTGTTTCCAATTAATAGTTTGTGCTGGTTGGTTCATTATTGTCTGCACCATAGTGTTTTACGTCCAAGCGTTGTACGCTTGTTTTTCTGGCCTTTCTGCCTTCCTGGGTTGTTAAATTATGCAGTTAAACTACAGGTTTTGAAAAATTAAGCTTTCATTGCAGGCCTTTTTCTGGTTGTCAGGGTGTTTTCACTGGTGGTACTTAAAATATAGCATGTTATAAAGTGGCTAAGAGGAATCCTTGTGAAATTTGAAAATGTGGTTACTCACATTTACTTTTGTAAATGTGAAATGTTGTAAGTTTATTTTCAAGAAATTGGTTAGAAATTTCACATTTGATCATTAATTTTGTCAGACTGCTTACCTCTATGTATTTCTGAGGGCCTGGAGCCAAACTCAGCAAGTACCGCCTGGTACTTAGTTCACCATGTATTGGTGCCAAGGCAAGGCAGGGCACTCAAACTTAATTTAGCGTGACTGTCTGTGTCTGCTGCAGGAGGAAAGTGGAATGCCCAGATGAAATGTACAGGGAGAACAGTTTAAGGAAAACACAGTGTTGGCTTCAGCTCCACTACCCTGGAGGTGCGAGTCAAAAACGCTAAAAAAAAAAACGCCACCAGCAGAACCACCCACCGCCTTAGTTTGTCTTAATATGACAGAGTAGACCTATATTTTCTGCTGATTATGCAGTGTGAAAAGTCGAATTTAAAACATTCCAATTATCGTATTACAAGCAGTCTAACATGTTTTAGATGCAAGAAATTTGGTAATTTTGTGAGTATGCACCACACCACTGTTACATACTTTTATGTAGCTGTTTTTGGATATTTTGTATCTACTCTCTGACTTTTTAGCATGGTACAGTAAGTTAACTTTTGCAGATGAAACATCAAATATAATTTTATACAGTTTTTTCCTCACATTGTTTATCGTTATATAACAATGAGGCTGTTGTTTTTCAGCGAGACACACCAGCTGTTACTAAAAGACAATGACGGTGATTCATGTGGGGACACACACACTCAGTCACACCTCATCAGCCCTGAGACAGCAGACACGTTAATTTTTCACACAAAAACTGTTTTTAAAGCAACTTTAAAACTTTGAATCTGAAACCTCTTCCAGCTGTTGTGAAGCTTCTTCGAGTGCACAGTCTTCATTCTAGTGTGAGGTGTTTCACTTCTCTTTTCAGAGACTCAGATCTTTTTGTTCTCTCTTTTTTTCCAAGAGCGGGATGTTTTTAAATTGGGGCTGAGGTGGTGGCAGTGGGAAGCTGGTCCTTAAATCGTGCTGGATCCCTGTCTGAGAGCCCGAACAGGGCCTAGGATGACTCGCTTTGTTCTGCACAGAGAGTACTGTTTGAAATCTCTCCCCACATCTGTGCAGGCTTCTCTTATGATGAAGGCAGTTTGCACCTGATTACATTCAGAATGGGCAGAACATACTTGTTGTTGATATCAGTGGTCAGACCACACAAACGAAGACAGTTGCAGTGTTCTGGCATTTAAATATGCACGGCAGGAAAAGGGTCATGTGTGATGCTTGTTGTCTGCCTGACCACAAAAACAAATTGAGAAATGTGTTTTTTCCCCCTATTCTCATATGTTTTGTAGGTACAGCCATGCAAAGGTAGGTTGGGAAAATTTGAAGTTTCAGGTGCCATTTTCTCACATCAGAGAAAGTGATTTGCATTTTAGTCACACTGGTCATGTAGATATGTATGGTTAAAAGTGTCAGCTAAGTGCATAAATTGTACAAGCTGAAATTATGTTCTGTGTAATGGCAGGCCCTTATGCAGATATACTGATGGAACCAAATAGCAAGCTTAAGAGCGTGTGCAGTGTGATATTTGTCCTCAGCCTCGGCTTTGTGTTTAAAAGGTGCTCAGCAGCAGTATCATGTGGTATCATGGGACATCCACCTCCTTTTTGCACATAGTGTCACAGATTGTCTTGGTCTTGCAATATTTTCTGGTATTAGACCAGATCTAACAGTCTGTAACAGTCTTCTCTTCTATGTTTAGTATTAAGATGTCTATTAGAAATGAATAGAAATGTATACTCTTTTTATCTTTGTAAACTGGTATAGACAAAGAAAGTATTATAGTTTTGCTGTATGTTTATTTTCCTGTGACCAACCCCTACAAGTGTGAGTGAGAGTGTGTGTGTGTGTGTGTGTGTGTGTGTGTGTGTGTGTGTGTGTGTGTGTATTTGTTTCTCCTTTCTGCAGTGATGCTTGTTATACTGAGGAGTGTTGTCATGCAGTGACCTTGAAGACTGTCCCTGTGTTGGTTCCTGGCAAAAGTTTTTTTTTTCCTCATAAATTAAGACCATCATATTTACTGTAGTGGTAAGTCTTTCCCATGGACATGGCTGAGCACATGGTTTCTTAGCTCTTCTGTGCTGGTTTCAGGAATACAGCAGGAAGGCTGAAGTATGGACGTCTGGTCCAGTAATGGAGGGAGTTGGGCTATGGAAGGACATGTGACATGTGACATGTGAAATGTGCAGGACTGGCCCACTGGCTTGAGATGACTCATCAGCCTAAGAGCCACCTAATTTAAGTGAGTGGGTTATTATGGGTTTTTTTTGTCATCTTTAGACAGGGAAAGTTAGTAAAGATCAACTTGCAATGTCAAATTAGAGGAAAAACTTTCCAGACTTAATTTTTGTGACATTATGCAGTCATTTTTTTTATACCATTCTGCTTGTCCAAACACCAAAAAGAGTAGAATATCTAATGGTTCAGTTTGAGACATTTTCACAGAGTGGGAAAAATAAGGGCTTTTCAAATTGTGATAAATGGGATGAACATTCCTTCAACTACATTCTGTGTTACTGCATGTGGCTCAGACAGAGAAATGAGCTGAACCACGATCCAGTTTGCTGTGTCCCTTGTGTGTGTTCATGCTTTGTGTGGTAATGAACACATACATTTCCACAAAAACCAAGTCTTCCAAGCTGTTAAACAGCCTGGTGGCTCAATGGGTAGAACATCAGGCTGGGATGTAGAAGTCTTCTGGTTCGAAGCCCAACCCAGCCATCAGGTCTGTCCATGAGCAAGACACTCACTGCTAGCTCCCTAGGTGCTACATGTGGCTGGTTGACCACTGCTCCCCCCAGTGATAAGGATCAAATGCAGAGAGCAAATATCATTGTGCCATGTATGTGTAACTTGTATAAGTACTCAGTGACAATCAAAACTATTATTAAAAGCTCTTCATAACATTTGTTTCTGTCACTCTAGGATGTTAGTAAGGAGACTGAAGGTTTGGATAAATGGCCAGTGTCTGCCTGTAGTGAATTTAAAGATTTAATTCAAGATAGAGACAGCCACACTGCAGTTTTTAGTTAGCAGTATTTAAGAGTATTTTATGCACCATTTAAAATACAGCTTTCTTTGTTGCTTGTGTGAGGCTTTGCCATGACATCTAGCCTGTGCAGACAAATTAACTCTCAGGACTGTTCTTGCCTTACTTGTCTGCATTTTGTTTGAACACAAACATAAATGTACATGTTTTCTAAACATTAATAAATGAGACTACGGTGTCATACAAAATGAGTTTAATATTTTGTATTATTTAAATATTTTAATTTATGAAAAGTTTATTAACCTTTTGCGTATTGCTGTTGCCCACACATGTATAAAATTAGTCCCCTGCGTCAGACCTGATGTCACAGGACCTGCCCTGCTGAAGTACTGTGGTAATGCAGACTTCCTAGTTTAACCTTTGCCCTAAATGGCCACCTGAACCACCTGAGCTTAAAGCAGAAGGGGAGAGAGTAGTAGTCAGCTGAATGGAAGAATGCTGAAGTACAAACCAGATTTCTTTGGAGGAAATGTGATTAAGCTTTTCCTTTACAAAAAGAAAATATAATGCAAATGAGATTAAGGGTCTGTTTTACGATGGAGGGGTTCTTGCTATTGCATCTGTCTGTTTGCCAGCGTACTGAGCTCTTAATTTTTTTTTTTCCTTTTGGATAAACCGGAGAAAATGGATGGATTAGGCTAATTACTAATGGCTGCAGAAAGGGATATAATATAATAAGATGCTGTTTCAATTAAACTTTGTTTTTGGAAATCTGGGCAAAAATGCTATGTACCTTTTTAAAATTTAGATTTATTAATAAGCACTGACAGATAAACTTTAGGCTTATAATGAAAGCTGAAAGTACCCTGAACTCTCTTTCTTACCTTGGACTTCCTTAAATTTTAGTTCTTAGTATCATTACTTTCAGCTTTGTGTTTTTGCACAGTTTGCCATATGTCAGTGAACATCACCAGGAGGGACTGTTTACTGCTATGTAAACACTGTAGCAGAGTCCATGGATTAAAAATCCTCCCTTATTTGGTCCGTCATTGGCTGGGCATGTCAGCCCTTGTTGTGTATTGGGGGGCTCAGGGGTCCTGCTGGAATCATGTTTAAACTCGTAAAATTCCTCTTCCTTTTACATCACATAACAGACCAAGGGCTCTGCTTTAAACCTTGGGGCTTGCAGATGGGATGTAACTGCTCATAAAGCCTGATGGGAAATAACCTAGGGCCTGTCTCAGGGGATTAACACAGTTCTGACTGTGCAGCAGCTCTCTGAATACAAGGTCAGTGGCATTTCCTTTGAAGACAGCTTTCTGCTGTCCCAAGGTTTAGGACATGCTAATAGAAAAGATAAAAATTTGACCCAAAATCAAAATAAGGCTAACGCCCATTTTAAACCTCATCCTTAATGATCGCTATGGAACATTACCAAGATACAGGAAGTGTTTAGAGCTGTAAAATTGCATAAAACCATCTGATCTTGATCTTTCGAAGTAAAAGTAAAGAACTGACACCCAATAAACTGTCTCTCTTTGCACTGAGATTCAAGAATTATGACCAGTTATTTTGACCATAATATTTTTGGACTGCAAAGTGAGTGTTGGAGTGAAAAGATAATTTACTCGGTAACATTCACACCAGTTTGCAATTTTCAAGGCTTTTGAAATGATTATATTACATTATCACTTATTTTATTTTCTTGGCTTATATATTTGCATTTGGGAGAAAAAAAGTGTTTTTATTCCCCCTCAGAGGTATAATTTATGGAGTTGTAAGGAAAAATAATTTCAAGTCAGTAAATGAAGACTGAAATCTTAGATGTGTGTTCAACAGTTGTGCATTTGGAATCAATTACATTAAAAAATGTTAACATTTAAACAAAAATTCCTGCTGGTTGTTTTTGTTTTCTGTCACGCACACGTTTTTTTTTTTCTTTTTTTACAGATTGGTGTAATTTTGCAGGCTAACTTTTAAAGTAACATTAGTATCAACGTAACAATGTGCTCAACTCACAGTACAGTGGGATTTACTGTTTATCAGTAAATTTAATATTATTTCTTATTTAGGTGAATAATTGTTTCTATTGCACAGAATTTAAAACAGGAAACCTAACCCGAGTTAAGACTGTCCTCACTTACTGCTGCAGCTGTAACTGCCATGGGGCCAGGCTAGCAGAAGGTATTTTACTGTACTTTGTATTTAATTTTAATAGTTGTCGATGAGCTCAAGCCCCCTTTTTAATATATCGGTTACCTCTCAACTGCCAAAGGGGGTGTTACATTATTACAATGCCTAGAGATGGGGCTCACGTGTGAGTTATACTTTGAGAGGCTTATGTTGTAAAACTGCTTTGATTGGAAAAATGCCAAGGTGCAGAAACATGAAACGTAGGAGCTAAAGCAGACAATGCAATTTAAACCACACTGGTAAATAGGTTTATATTATTATGTTATGAAACTGCTTTGAGTGTATAAAAATGACAAGCAGTTTAAAAATAAAAGTTTTGTACCATAACATGTAGTTTAATTTTATTTTGGTTAAAACTGATTTAATAAAATTGGTATAAAAAACTTTTAACATATCAGTATTGCTGTTGAAAAGATTTTGAATGAAACCCAGCCATCAGAACACAGAATTAGCTGTAACCCCAACGTCTGCGCTGTGAGGAGATGTTGGCCAGTCCAGCAGCTTGTCCACTGTCCTTCGCTTTAT
Source organism: Chitala chitala (assembly GCA_025773905.1). NCBI lineage: Eukaryota > Metazoa > Chordata > Actinopteri > Osteoglossiformes > Notopteridae > Chitala > Chitala chitala. The sequence continues at coordinate 9,970 of JABJVR010004091.1, forward strand.
CATCTGTTAGGAGTGCACTGGGACCACAGGAAGACACCTTGGGTAGAGAAGTGGGAAACGCTGCATGGGATGTATTTAGCTCTGAGCTGTTCACAAGTGAGAATCCACTTCATGGTCACAGTTCAGGAAATTCTAAGGACAATCTTAAATGTACTTCTGATGAAAACACACACACACACACACACACACACACACACACACAAAGGAACAAGTATAAAACATAACATTAATCTAGATACTTTGTTTTGGTACTACACCTTCAGTTTACATCTATTGTATGAAAAACAATTACAGCATAGGAACAGAAGCTAAAACTAAAGCAAGACAAGAACAGAAGAGAGGAAAAAAAGAAAAACCCTCTGAGGGTCCAAAGTCGACTGGCTGCCCAGCCCACATGTAAAAACAATCCACCTTAACTCTACATTTGGATTATGAGAGGAAATGAGGGCACTTGGAGGAAACCCATGAAGGTGTGGGGAACACCTGCAAATTGTGCAGATACAGAGCCAGAGCTAGCATTGGGCTAAGGCCGTGGAGGTGACAGAAAGCACTGGAGGTGATCCAGCATGCTGCCGCTTCATTTACAGCCCAAATATGTGTTGAGCAAACACATTCATTGGTCACCAGTGTTCTCTCCCAAGTGTTCATACAGGACATAGTCCCTAATCTAAGCTGCAGCCGAGGAAACGTTTTGTTTGGACGTGCTGTCGTAGTTCTTGTTTGTTGCACGTTTACCAACTAATAAGTGTCTGCCAACAAATGATGCTTTAGCCGCAAACAGAAAGATGAAGAGTTGTTTTTGAGGGTAGCATCTTTATTTGCATAAAGAGGTAGAAGCGTGCTTGTTCATAAAGCTCTGCGCCACTCAAGCACACGACAGCCGACTGCTCTGCTCCATGCTAATAACCTGCACCCGTGTAATTTCCTCTCCCCTTTCGTACCCCTCGTTTTTGTAAGCTTCCTTTTTGGTGTGGATTGGTTCAATTTCTTCTCTCTGCAGGTGCTGTCCGACGTCTCCCTGTCATTTTTGTAGTTTGCCGTTTCTTCTGCATTTGCTTTGAAAAATTACTGTGCACGCAAACAGCTAACTAGAGCGAGGGGTTGTAACGTCAAAATCTGAATATATTATATATTTTGTTGTACTACATCAGATGAGTCTTCATTGAAGTCGCACCTTTTCGTTTTGTAAGTGGGATGGAAACATAACATTGTAGCTCTGTTGTTCGTGTTGCTTCCTAACATCAGTATTTCTCCATAAGGTTTAATTTTAATTAGTCCCTTATTAGCTCCACAGTGGGGAAATTTATTCTGTCCATTTAACTCATTGAACCCAGCCCAATGTTCAGCTAGCAGGCAGTAACGTATTGGTTGGTTCTTTTCCTTAAAAAAATAACTGGCTCTTTACACTTGATAATCATAATAGTGGTTACATAATATCTGAAACTATACTTTGAGATACAAGATTGCCTTGTCAACATTGTCTCAGTGTTGATTTCTTTATTATTTGCTTCACTGCACTGAAGTGAGTAAATCCAAAAGCTTTTATTCAAACTCAAATTCTTGGTGTTTGAGAACTATACATTTCCATTCTGAGTGGCTGGCGCTGGTTGAGAGTTTAATATTGGCTGGTGATCAGCAGCAGTCACCTGTACCTACTTCTGTCTGTCGGTGAAGGACTTCTGAGAATAAAAGCACTTAATCATGTTATGTTACATTGAAAGGTGAGATTGCTGTGCCTGTATGCTGCACAATTAGTGATAAAGACACATCAATGAACAGCTGTGACATACGTTGCTCTTTGTTGCTCTCCTTTCTCAAGTGCCTGTGAAGATGTCTCTCGCTTGTTTATACTAGGCAATGTTGTTACTTTGGGGGTGCACATCATGGGGGTGCCTATCCTGCCTGGAAACATTTGGGAAAACAAGGTATCATGCTGTTGGGAATGATGTGGCAGCCTTGACAAACAGTCTGTCTCTAGGTATGGAATTATAATTCCAGGTGTGTAAATCTGTGCTAGGTAACACACTCCTGCATTATTTTTAAACCTTTCATTTAGTGGCTGTAATATGATAAGGCCTTGGCAGTCAGTGTTGTTTGCTTTTACTTGTATTTTAGCAAAGCCTACAATAGCGCATATGGCTCTGGCCCTCAGACGACATGATCCTTTATGATAAGCTATCTGTCCTACCCAAGTGTATGGAAGCAGAAGTTGAGAGTAGTGTATCTGTTATCATGAGCAAAAGCGTCTTGCCTCAGCACAAACCGTGTTAATAACAGTCCATCGGAATGATATATCTGCACCGTGTTTGTTTTGACTGCGGTGTCTGTGATTCCCATCGAGGAGGAAGTGAGAGGGAGCCGCACTCCAGCAGCTGAGGCCACAAGCTCAGGATGGGATGCGTGGGTATTGGAGGAGATGGACAGGAGCTGGTAAGGGAGAGGTGGGAGGTAGGCGGACACCTGGAGCTCATTGGACAGAGAAAGCCACACTTGGTTCCTGGTCTGCTACTCTATCCTAGATTAATTTCTACTACTGACACTGTGTTGTCAGTCAGCCTGTCTTTAAAATGGGTCTCAGCATGAACTGGGGCTTGACACTTTTTATGTTCTTTTTTTGCCAAAGGAAGCTTCTTCCTGTCCTGTAAGCGAGGCAACCAGTCTTTTCCCCGAAAGTTACAACCCCTGTTCTGAAAAAGTTGGGACATTTTGTAAAATGTAAATAAAAACAAAATGCAATGATTTACAGATCCTTCTTAACATATGCTCAATAGAATACAGCACAGAGACAACATATTTAAAGTTAAAACTGATCAACTGTATTGCGTTTTGTAAATGAATGATTATTTACAAAACATCCCAACTTTTTTGGAATAAGGGTCGTATTTCAGTAGTGTGGTCATTTGTGGTGCAGCTGTAAGTGTCGAAGACGACCGTGGTTTTTGGATGAAGGCTGGCAGACTGCAGCTTACCTGGCTGTCAGTTAAACATAGTAGCATAACCAGGATCCTCATTAAGATGTGTGGATTGTTACCATATGATGTGGTGGAGAAACAATAGTCGCAGGGACTATTGATTCAGATGGCTGTCATGTGTATGGTGAGAAAATCTGATATTGTAGCATAGAACCTCAGAGAAAAATTGCTTAGAAATTGTTTACTCATATGATCATTGTGAACATATGTTTGACTAAATATTGGGAACACTTTTTATTTAAAGGTTTCCAAAGGACAAAAGATGCATTTACTGCAAGGTGCAGACAGGCTTATTGAAGCCTAAATATATTTACTGTAGTAAATTCAACTTGAACATCATTTGCGCCCTGCACAGAAATGAGGAAAAATGAGAATGAAACATCAGTATATCATATTTGGGCCGAAGTTATGGTTCTTTCTGTAACGTTTCACAGTGGCTCTAAGTTTTTGACATGCAACCAAAATTTCACTAAAGCAAAATTTATCAGAGTCTGTGTGTGAGAAAATGTGAAAGTCAGTTGTGTTGAAACAGTGTTCGAAGTGCTAATGTACAATCGACCATGCCCAGTTTCCTGTTGAGTGTAAGGCTGCAGAATGTGACATAACACTTAGTGTGTGTCTTGTATCATCATGAACAAAGGCATCAGAATCAAATAGATCATTACGGCAAATACATTTATTTGTTCAATTTAAATTATTGTTTCTGCTGTATTGTTTTGACATATGGGAAATTATTTATCACTGCATATAGGATATTTAGCAGCATGACAATGTGTAGAACTGTGTGTAAGGTTTAATTGAGAACTGCACAGATACATACTCATTAATGATCTCAAACATTTGATAAATGGTTAATATTTATTTGAAATGTTATATCATGCTAGGATCGGGGGTTGATTGTTATATGGGTATTTTACAGTGCTTTGGTAATATTTGAGAACTGATTTATGGTTTTATGATAAGTGGATTTATCCCAAATTTTTGTAAGTTTTGTTTAGCTTTTTGGTGTGTTTAAACATTGACCTGCTGAATGAGAAAATCACGTTCACTTTAGTACAAGTATCATCAATGAGTGCTCATAAGATCTCACTATATGTGACTATATATTGACCACATATACAAGCGAGCTGCATTAATTTGTCATTACACACTCACATGAAAGGGTCACTACATGAAACAACATATTAACATTATAATTAGCACTTTAGAATTACACAAGAACCATTAAAAATTAAAAGAAATGAATTTTTATTATGTTGTATAATTGGAAATTAGCTTTTGGTATTCAAATTTTTGGTATCCAATTTTGCAGAACAAATTTGTTAATCGGTGAAATCCTGCATTTGGTCAGTAATCAGAATGATCATCAGGTGCATTAAGCATAATTTTTTCTTAATTAATCAGCACTTCTCGAACTACAAATTTTAGGAACGATAATTTACTCGTTTTGTTTGTAATTTCACTGACAAAGTGCACAGTTGTATTTTGGGGTTTTGGATGACAAAATATCTACCTATGAAACCATGAAAATTGATATGGATGAAATAATTTAAAATGTCTTACTGGGGTGTGAGATCCTTGCTAGTGATCTAGGTGTGGTGCATTATAAGATTAACGTCATACTTGTATTTCAAGCCTCTTAATCAACGATAACCTTCTGTAATGACCTGAGTATTTGCGCTCTAGTGTCCTTCTGAAGGTAAAGTAGCACAGCGGTCCACATGAGTGACACGTTATGAACAGCCCGTGGTGCAGCCTTTAACATTTTCTGTGATTTAGTGCTGAGGGATCTTGGAAGCCTACAGCCATGAATCACGCGCTAATGTGCTCCCTCTGGCACATGTTCCTATTAAGACAAAGAGTGTGAGTCCTGGGCACGATTGATGCTGTTGTCAGGGTTTAGGAGACAGCATTGTGAAGAGCACTTCTACTGAACATTCAAAAAATGTCATTGTGTAAACATTAGAGATATAACTTCAATTAGAATAAATTAATACACCAGAAAGGTATAATTACTACACTTACATTCGTAAGTTTTTTCCTTCAAAGACCTGTAAGTGAATGCAACCTCTTGAGTCATTAAATACACCCAGTTCTTTAGACACACACACACACACACACACACACACACACACACACACACACACACACACACACACACACACACACTCTCTCTCT
>JABJVR010004092.1:0-15115 GCA_025773905.1 Chitala chitala
ATTACCAATATTTTAAATATGTACTCCAAAAAATAAATTACTAAATACTAAAGGTAAGTGTGAATGCTTTTAAAATCTTTTTAATAGAGTTGGTCAATATTTGAAATTTCTGTGGGGATTAAGGGGATTAAGAGTGCATAAAAAGGACATTTATTCAGTGTTTTGCTGGTGGCTAGACTGTTTGGTTGGTGTATCACTGGTGATGTAAGCGGTCAATATGTCTGCATGGAACACAGTGATGAGGTGTTAATTGTCTTTGGATTGAAGAAGATGGAAAAATACCAGTATTGGTTGGCATCATCAGAGTTCCTTCTTCACTGTATAGGTTTACAGAAGTGAATCTTAAATCAGAAGGAAGAGGTGTTTTTGTTCCTGAGGTAGGAAAGAAATTTCCCAAAAACCAAGATCTTCATCAATCCATGATCTGTCAGGGCACATTTCAGTACTTTTTCGCTACTCAGCATTTGCTAAGACCAGATCTGATGTGTCCACAACACAGAACATTGAAAGAAAAGGGCGTACATGGCATGAAACCAAGAAGAAAAAAAATGCACCTTCTTGAAATGACAGCACTTCACATCTGAAGTCTACCAAGCACCATATGAATAATACAGGAGCCTTCTGGGAAAAATAAAAGTGGAACCTTTACCATAAATGAGAACTGATCTGTTTGGTGGAAACAAAACGCTGCATTATAATGGAGGATACTCATCCCATCTGTGAAGGTATCATAGATTAAACTGAGGACATGGGTTTCCTGCAGTCACTAAGGGCAAAGTCCTCTGTTAGGCAAGATTGTACAACAAAGAATTGTCAAGATATCTGTCTGCGAGCTGAAACATAATGGAAAATAGGTCATTTAGATCCTTAGCAAGACTACAACAGAATGGCTGAAGCAGAGTGAAAGCTGAGTATGGCTGAGGTAAAGTCCTGCCTGACCTCTTGGAATATCTTCTGATCAGATTAGACTAGTTTTTATGCGAAAACAATGAGAGAATTCAGACAACAGATTTTAAAAGGCTAACAGACACTCTTTCACAACTGTGTATAGTAACTCTACTGTATTTCCTTGTGTTTTGAAAAGTATCAGACTGAAAAAAAGAGGACACGTTTTGAGGTATTTCCCCCTGGTGATCCACAAGGTGTGATAATCACAGTGCAGCATTAATTATCACTCAGCGCACATGAATCTGGGCCTCCTGTTTCCTGTGAACACATTCCCAGATCCTCCAATGGGGATTAGAAAGGTAAGTGTGTAAGCACCTCAGATGTAAATGAAACGATCACATGCATGCTCCAATAACACTCTTAGATTCAGATGTAGATGAAGAACAATGGCTAGAACCAAATTTATATAAATAATCCTTTGCTGCGCTTATGCCAGAGACTTATTAAATTTCCAGGAGTTTTGATGATGCTAACAGCCTTGGTGTCTAATGACAGTGCCATCCTGCCATTAATAATTCACACAGCTGTGCTTGGCCTTGAGTCAGATGTGACATTGGAGACCTTAACTACCTCTCTGTTCACATGTCCTTATGGGTAAGGCTCACCCATCGCCGTGTTCCTTTTTGTATCATGTTTCAACTATGTCTCACTTTGTACGGCTCTTACAGCACCAACAAAACCACTATTCACAAAATGGATGCAATTATCGCAGTGTTTCAGACACTGGCAGGTTTACCCCACTACCTCTATTGGGATAAAGTAGGCAGTGATTATCTGCAGTAATTCCCACCAACAACGGGTGTCAGATCCTGATATTTCTTATAACTGCAGCTCTTTACTGCTGTGTGGCAAATTTGGAGAAATTTCAAATTATTCTTTGTAACATTAATCAGTATCACTATAATTTCTGACCTGGCAGTATCTCTGAAATTATAAAATTATAACACCTACAATACTCCATTTTTGATAGCTGTTTCATCCCAAAGAAAACACAAATCAAGAAGAAATTTAAAATCTCCCAATCAGAGGCCACTGATCATCATAACCAGTAACATTAGATTCTGGATCTTAAAATTTCTTGACATGGAAGCAATACATTTTGCCCAGGAAAACTGCCATATGAGCTTTATGTTGAATAAAAGATTCACTATGCAGAGTAACAATATCTCTCAGCACCTACACCAGCACTTACGGGAGGTAAAAACTGTTTCTCAGTCTGCTGTCTCTTCATTGTGTCATTAAAGTGCAGCAACAGTGGCACGTCGTGCTTCAGTCATGGAATCAACACACAGCATGTGCAGCTGTTAAACCTGAGCTTTTCAGATCAGGTGTAGACAGGTCATAAATACTGGATGGTGGCCTGCACCTACCATTTAGGGGATGACTGACCACTGCAGAAGTGTTCACAATATGCTGGGATGATTATTATACATTTGATTCTTGCTACTACCAAAGAAAAACGTGAACTTTAACGTTCACAGTTTTTTTCTGTACACTGGAAAGAAAATTACTGTGCATAAAACACAGTATTATTTCCACCTAGGTTACCAGTGTTGTTCCAACATTCCCTAACATTCTAAAATATATTTTACATTACACAACCAACAAACGCCTACTTCTTGCAAAGTAAAACTGGAGAACATTGTCCTTTCTAAAATGTCTATTTACACTGTGTATTACTGAAGAGTGAGCAAGTCCATTAAATAAATCACACCGAAAAGTATTGCACGTAATTCAAAACAGCCCCTGATTATGTTTTTTAAAACAACTAAAAACAGTGATGACAAGCTATGCACCAACTTCAAGATAACTTCAATGGGCCGTTCCTGCACAGATAAATTTTCTATAGAATGAAATAAAAATCATTAAGAGAAAGCTTCTCTGTCACAGTAAGTGTGACAGGAGTGTCCATGCATGATGATAATTGGATATCACATGTAATGGGTGTCTCGAAAGCTGGTGTATATGACAGAAACCACAATGCCGAAACACCAAACTGTATTCCCAAATGCATCTCACTGTTAGAATGAAAGAAAACAAGGAGGTATGCAGATTAGCATTGTTAATTTACACTGGTCTACACAGCACAAACATCAAAAGAGATATGATATTTCTGCAAATTTGATACACTATATGGACAAAAGTATTCGGACGCCTGACTGTTACACCAACATGGACTGAAATGACATCGTATTCAAATACATATACTTCAATATGGAGTTGGTCCCCTTTTTCCAGCTATAACAGCTTCCACTCTTCTTGGAAGGCTGTCCACAGGATTTTGGATTGTTTCTGTGGGAATTTGTTACCGTTCATTCTGTAGAGCATTCATGAAGTCAGGCGCTGATGTTGGATGAGAAGGCCTGGCTCCTAATCTCCATTCCAGTTCATCCCAAAGGTGCTTGATGGAGTTGAGGTCAGGGCTCTGTGTGGGCCAGTCAAGTTCTTCCACACTGAACTCATCAAACCATGTCTTTATAGTCCTTGCTTTGTGCACTGGGCCACAGTCATGTTGGAATAGAAAAGGGCCTTCTTAAATTGGTACCACAAAATGGAAGCATAGCATTTTCCAAAATGTCTTGGTATGCCGAAGCTTTAACATTGCCCTTCACTGGGGATAAGGGGCCAAGCCCAAACCCTGAAAAACAGCCCCATACCATTATCCCTCCTCCACCAAACTTCAGAGTTGGCACAATGCAGTCAGCCAGGTAACGTTCTCCTGGCATCCATCAAACCCAGAGTCACCCATATGACTGCCACAGTTAAGTGTGATTTGTCACTCCACAGAACGTTTCTACTGCTCTACATTCCAGTGTTAGTGTGCTTTACACCACTCCATCCGACGCTTGGCATTGGACTTGATGATGTGAGACTTGCATGCAGCTGCTCGGCCATGGAAACCCATTCCATGAAGCTCCTGCTGCACAGTTTTTTGTGCTTACATGAATGGCAGTGGAAGTTAGGAACTCTTCAGCCATGGAATCAGCAGAGTGTCGGTGACCTTCACACACCATGCGTCTTAGCACTTGTTGACCCCGCTCTGTGATTTTACGTGATCTTCCGTGTCATGGGTAAGTTGCTGTTGTTCTTAAACGCTTCCACTTTCAAATAATATCACTAACAGTTGACTAAAATATTCAGCAGAGATGAAATTTCAAGAACCGTCTTATGTCAAAGGGTGCATCCTATCACAGTACCACGCTTGAATTGACTGAGCTCTGCAAAACAACCCATTTTGTATCACAAGATACAAGATATTGATTTTATACACCTGTGGCAACGGGTCTGATTGAAACACCTGAATTCAGTAATTAAGAGGTTTGTCCAAATACTTTTGTCTATATAGTGTAACTTAATATGGTAAATATTGATATATGAATATATATCAATGTAATCTGTGATGTGATAGGAAATTCTAAATTACAGTTCAACTTGTGGACTTTGTACTTTTTCTGGAGAGTAATGGTGCAATGAATTACTGTTTTAAGAAACAAAAATATTACGAAAATGTATCGAAAAAAGACATGATTATATACATGTATATAAAATAACAGTGTTAATGGTGGAAATGGTTTGGTTGAGCATTAAGGGCAGCTCCTCAAGGATAATGCTGTTTTATAAACAGAGATGGCTTGACTGAAGTTGACCTTGGAAACTGTAAAATAGGGTCTTAGATTTGAAAAAAAGAAAGAATAAATGGGTGAAGCCAAGCCTTTCACTGTGATTAAATGTTATTGAGTGGGAATGTCGAAGCTGGGCGGTTGTAGAAATCTTCCACACTTTGCAGGGCAATCAGTATAAAACTATAGGCCCTGACCTAGGCTCGTTGCTGAAATTGCTCCCCATAAGTGAATATAAAATATGATTTGTGGCATATAGTACAGTAAACCAGGGTCTTTTCCTGCAGATGATGACACCAATAAAAACATTTTTGCAAGTCATTTCTAATAATTAGTTACTTCATGTAGATAGTGAGAACAGTAAAAACATTTAGCGCACAACATAGAACATTAACCTGGGCAAGTTAAGTTAACCGAACTTTAGGTGTTTGTCGGTTTACATGCTAAAAACCTGTTGAAATACCCGGCAAATCCTATGAATCCATTCCGAAGAAAAATATTCATATTTGTCAGGATATTGAGTGCAAATGTCACACTCTGATTTACTATGTTTTTAAATTAAGGTATCATATGACACACATTAAGTGACGTCAGAATGTAAATACCATGAGCAGACAGTGTTGTACATGCAAGGGCTCACTGCCTTTACACAGTGGCCTGGTGGCTAGCTGATATGTCATCAGGCTAGGCTGCAGAAGCCCCCATCGCTTGCCTGAGCAAGACGCTGCATGCTAGCTCCTTGGGTGCTGAACATAGCTACCCACTGCTCTCTGTGGTGGAATAGATTAAATTCAGAGAACAAATTGGTTGTATATGTCCCACATATTTGAGTGTAGAAACTGTTTCCATTCTCTTTCCCATATTATGGAAAAATCACAAGTTCTCAGAGTATCCATCTTTGGCACAAGTGATTTATAAAAAGCAAAATGGGAGAGGTCGTTGAATGTTTTTAACTACATTAAAATGAATGTGAATTATTCTGTTGTAGCCTCCTAGTAAAACCAAATAAGCTATTAGTACCACAACAAGAAACACCCATTAACTCCATAGTATGTCAAAGGAGTCTACAATACAGATTAATGTTTGCAGTCTGTAAACCTTGTTTGAAATTTATTAGCATACCGAGCATAATTACCAGCACAATTGTTCTTCAATTCCCATGACATTTTTAAACCTCCATGTAGTTATAAAATTAATAATGAGAGCATTAATGAGCATTTAACTACTATTTCAATTTTACCTTGTAATTTAGCATTTAAAACAAAAACACTTTCACAGTTTGCATTCATTCAATTTGCACCCAGTGTACAACAGATTAGAAAAAAAAAACAATCATTTTCAGCAACATTCTGAGACCTTGAACATGTTGTTAACATATTTCCTACATAAAAGGTTTCCTGAAAAAAGTACCATTCATCAGTTAGGGTTTATGTATAGTGTGGCTGTATGATTCGTAATGTTATTTAATTTGTCATTTGAAGTAAATACAGTGTGGAAAGATATATGAAGCTTTCTACCATTTAGCTCCTCATGTGTCAGAGCAGTCTTATGTTTCACTGACGCTCACTAGAAAGATTAACACTGTAGAAAAAAGAAGCATGACACAAACTGATGGAATTGTCATGTCCTCTTTTTCAACTGTTAACTCTGCATTTAGTGGGCTGAGAATTAACTGGGTCAATGTTCACATTTTACTGCATTTGAATATTTAAAGAAATTCAGATTAATACAAAAGTCCACTAGCTTTCTGGAATTTTCAGCTAACTGCTGATGTACATTGAATGATGACAATGGGACATAGAACTCATTAACTCTCAGATTTTATGCATGAACCTTGATGTCTGGCAAAAGTAGACATAGACCCAGTTAACTCTCAACTCACTAGCCATGCTTTTTTACAAACAGGTGATTCTGCATTTTGGGTTCAGTCAATAGACTCTTCGTGAAAGCAGGCTCTTTTTTCTGCTAGCTCTATATTTAATTCTGCTCCTTTGACTTCATAAAGTGAGCTGCCGCATTAACTGACAATTGCTAAGCTTTACCGCTTATTTGCCCTCTGATGGAGGTTACTATATCCAAATAAGCCTAATATATACGAATTCTTTGGAAATAATGTTTTTAAAATCTGGCAAACCCAATACCAAACGCGTTAGGCTGTCCTTCAGGATTTACAGAGGGGCTAAAATCCTGACCACCTGGACTTTATGAGATTAATTAAAATCACATAGAATCTTAGCGTTGACAGCTTTGCCACAGTGAACCGTAATGGAAGTGTCGTCTTATTTTCAGCACTGGGAGAAAAGAGGTAAGTTTTTTTTTTCACCACATATTCTGAGATAAAAAACACTTCCCATAAATTTTGCTTGTAAAAGTATTAGAACATCACTGTTAAACCTGAAGGTCATCAATCAGTGTGCCCACTTACACTCTATGTAATTGTTATAAATCAATGACTCACATAAACACTAGCATTCCTCACACCTTGCGCACTTAAGAGTAGCCATTAAAACTCTTTATACAATTAAAATAACTGCCTGTTACGGAGCTGGCAATTAAAAGCTATATTTTACAAGCGCTCAATGTCAAGGCAGCTAAAATGAAGGGGAGAGGATGTTTTAAGTATTTTGTTCACACGGTTTTCGCCAGCCTGTTAAAGAAGAAAATAGAATGCAATATTAACAGCTAAACTATTAATAGCTATACCTGTCATACATACTATTTTTTAAATCATAATTTTTGCATGAATTTGCAAGTTAACAAGCATCCTTTAAAGAGTGTTTCTGCGAACAACCAAGCAAGTATGTTAATAGAATATGACATCCCATATTACCATGGCGGCCTGATCTTGGAGACTAAACATGCTTTCGTCTGGATATTACCTTCATGGGAGAGCATCTGGGAGCTCCATGTACTCCCGTAAAATGAAAAAAAGCCTGGCTTTCAGAAGACGGACAGACTCTATTGTAAGTGCAGAGTATTATTAGATTTTCCTCAAAGTGTCGCGCACAATTTGCTTGGCAGCCTGTTTGGAGCATGGGCCTTTTGATGTTACACTGCAGGAATATTCCACTTCTCCTTTGGCCAATGCTCCTAATGAGTTAGGGGTCCCAGTGACAGTACGCACTTCGGTGTGCGCATCCTTCATTTACAACGATGACTGAAACGTAGTTATCACCACACTAGAAACTGTAATTAGACTTTGAGTCGAATTCAAACATCTTTTCAGTAATTCCTGGGTCAATATTTGATTTCTCTAAAACCATTAGGATCAAAGCCAAAACCTCCTAATTATAATGCTTTGAAATGCTAATCTCAAAGTCTGTTCATTTGAAAATAAAGCTGTGCTGGTTATTCTCCTTCTTAAGCACCATAACTTACCTGAATGCACTCACCAAACGCTGGTGTTAGAATCATACCTAACTGGACATATAACTGATTTGTTTTGAGGCTTTACACTGCTGCAGAATACTCAGCTGAAAGAAAGAAGCTGGAAGCTTTCAGCCGTGTTTACTGAAGAGAAATCTTCTTCATACTTTAAATACTTTGAGAGCCACGCGTTGTGTTACATCTGGAGTGTGTGAGTCAATGTTACTTATTTACCGTAATTGTTATTATTTGAAAGTTACTTTTTTTCTTTTTTACACGTTTGCTGTCAGTATATTATATACAGCATACATGCTGAGATAATGTTCCAACATGCTCACAGGATCACACATTACACCTTCATACCATTTGTTCATTTGAGCAGCAATGCAGTTGTTTGTCAGTGATTCACCTCTTGCGTCACTAAACAACTGAATGTTTCAGCTTGCAGCCCTGTCTGACAATGTCACTTCTAATACTAACAATAATAAGGTGAAAAATATTTACAGTACAGCTTTAAGGACATCTACAAATCATGCAGAATCTCTAAGAAAAGTCACCAGAGCTGGTGGAGACTGTGAATTTAATAATGCCACATGTTCCCTTAGCGTGCCTGAAAATAACAGTATAAATTGAAAGTATAAAACCGCTGGTGATCCCAATTTTGTTATACAGAGAGAATTGTGTAGTAGAAAAAAGCTCCCTCAAAGCTGTTTGCGCCACGTATTACTTCCTGTGAGGACTCAATCCTCCTAAAGTCAATCCCCTGTCCCTTGATACGTGGCTTTCTGCCTGTAGCAGGAGATGTCAAACTTCATGTCACCCTCAGAAAACTTCGGAGGTGGACCCCAGGGCAACGTAGAACATAGAACTGTGGAGGGAAGGAGAGTGTCTGCAGGACAGCCAGGAGATATGGACAGGTGAACAAAGCCCAGGAAATGGGAAGAATTCAAGAGGTGGGATTTGGAGGGTTACATTGGAGGTGGTGTGACTATGGAATCTGCAATCCGAAGTAATCAGAGTGAAGAGAGCATGGAGCGTGTCAGAACTGTGAATGTAACAGATTCTCGGCACAGAGAAAAGCAAAGATGAAGAAACGACACTGGGAGACAAACAAAAGCAGAGACTGGACAAATAATAGAGACGAATAACAAATCAACTAGCTGTCATTTCTGGCTCTGATGAACATTGAGTGAAGACAAAAACCTTGGACTGACCAAGAACCTGAGAATCCAGCATACAAATCCATTTACAAACTGACCTCTAGGGGTGCAGTGGAGCACTGTCAGCCTCGGCCTGCAGATGAGGCAAAGCTATCTTTAATTATCTGATTGGAAATGAATTCGGAAAAACAAGAGACTGAACACTTTCTCTAAAATGTTAAATATTAAATGTTTAAATATATTTGTAATAATCTGTAAAATGAATAAAACAGTGCTGACATAAAAATACTGAAAAATTACTACATACTTATAAAATAAATACATTTTATCTGTCATGCCCTGCCTGTCATGTTCCCTCTATCCCCTAGATGTCGCCCTTCCTCCTGTCCTTTCCTGCCTATTTCCTTGTTATCAGTTGCCAGCCTTGTGTCGTTCAACCTATATGTACCTCACTGTTTGTTAGTCCTGGGCCGGTTGTCGTAGGTGTTATCTTGTAAACTAGTTGTTGCTGTAATAGCCTAGTGGTGTTCCAATGTTCTTTCTAGTTTGGGTTTAGTTCTTTGTGTTCCCTGTAGTCAAGCCTTTGTGATCTGTTTAGCCCTTTGTTTATACACTGTTCTAGCCTGTATTAAAGCCTCCCTCTTTGCACGTTCGACTTCGCCTCGCCTTCCTGATTGGCACAACGTTAGAACCTGAAACTTTTTATGTTAATAAGAATATCTTACAAATTTACAAATTTGAAAATTTATGAAAGCAAGTTTATGTGAATTTAGACAGTTCAAACTTTGCTTTCTATTCTCCAGATTACATAAAATGTCTCTGTCAAAGTGGGTAACATTAAGTGAAAGTGAGCATGCTTCCAAATGAAGTATGTTTTAAAGAGCTGCTCTTACTTTGTGTTTAAAGTAGTAGCTTTATTCATTTTAATTGTTTTATTTGAGGACTGTATATTACACTTCAAGGTGGGTGAAGATGTCCAAATGGACAATGAAATTTTACACTATAGTAGCAAATGGGTTGGGGAATAAATGTGAGTCATTAAATGCTACACTGTAATTGGTTGGCTCCCAGTGCAGGGTTTATCTGGCTCCAGCCCTGGGCCCCCAAAACCTTGTACGGGGTAACCAGTTGCAAAATAATAATTATAAAAAAATTTCAAACACATAAAAGAGGGTAAATAATACCCATAAAAATAAAAGTAAATTTTACTTGGTGAGCTTTAATGTTGAGTATTAGTGTCAGGTCTGATCTTTCCTTTAATACTCGTAAGCTAATTGTACTGCACACTTGGTTAGCCACGGACTGCTTAAGGTTTTTTTTTTTTCCAGTTCTCTGTTGTCTTCTGGTTCTTTCCACACTAATTAAAACTGTATGACATTAATGACTTTTCAATCTTTTTGCAGTGCTGTTACTGGTGGTGATTATTTGAGGTCTATTTGTAAGGTGTTACTGCATCCAGTATGAAGAATTTTTGGAAACTGTGTTGCAAAGGGCAGTATGTAAAAATACATTTTTGTATAATATCATCCTGGACTCAGGGCTTGAGAATCACAGGGCGAGACACAGGAACTACGGCTCTGTCAACACAATCACCGTGAGAGACACTGGAGCTATGCCTCTGTCTCAGCAGCAGACACTGTAGCTACAGTTTTGCCTCTACAAACAAAGAGAGACACTAAAGCTTTGACAATCACAGGGAGAGACACTGGAGCTATGGCTCTGCCTTAACAATCACAGAGAGAAACCCTGCAGTTATGGCTCTGGCTTGTCAAACACAGGGAGAGGTACCAGAGCTATGGTTCTGCCTTGACAAATCACAGGGAGAGACACTGAAGCTATGGCTCGGCCTTGACAATCACAGGGAGAGACACCGGAGCTATGTCAACATTCACAGTAAGGGCGTCTACAGACCTCTGCATCACATGCTTTAGTGGCACAGCTCATTGTGCACTGTCTGTGTCCTTTCCCTTCAGACTTTTGCCATTACAAACAAGACTTCAAAAGCTCCATTTGCTTACACAGGCGCCAAACAGTCCCCCTGCTTCATCACCGTTTCCCATTCTGCCTGAAATGATGAATACAGAGATGACATCCACACCTCCTCCAGACTGCACTCCTACATCTGTGCTTCTAACACAATATATGCTGGAACGGCGCATAATCCATTTTGATATCACTCAACAAGGAGAAATGTTCCATTTGTCTAAAAGCCTGCACTGTATGAGGTTTCTGTCATTTTCCTAATTCTGTAAAGTGATACTCCTGTTTGGTTAACAGAAAAACACATCACCATGCAAAGAGAATATTAAACTTTGAATGTATGTTCTTGGTTTTTTTTTTGTGTGTTCAGTTAAAGTGGTGCATCTGCTGGGGCATAAAATTAGAGTGGATGTGATCTGTGTGTTATCAAAACTGACCTTTGAGCCCAGACTTAGCATTCTTCTCCTGCTCCTGTTTTAGCCTGTAGTTTTGGCATCTCCCAGCACCTTTGTTCAATGATTCATACTGCCTCGGGGCACCATGTCCAGTAATTGGCTTTGAACTTTTTAGGAATGCCAACGACAGAGATGAAATTCTCAGAACCCCTCTACTAATTTGTAATGAATTTTAATATTTGAGGCTATTGAATGTGGGGAAATTCAGCATCACACAGGACACAGCACAGCACATCAGTGTAGAGCAGAGATCCCAAAGGCTGTCTGGGCTCATTGCTTAAATCGATCCTCTATCTGTGGGCACTTTAGGTGCATAGCTGTCATCCTTTCTTATGTAAGAAGTTAACGGCTTGTAATTATAATACTACAATCACAATGAAAATTATATACTTATGTAGCCAGGTGGAAAGACGCCTGTCATGTTTAGATACACCACTGATGGCGCTGTCCCATATTGGAGGTTCCTTTAGGGCCATGGAGGTCATGGGAAGGTTCTAGAGTGTTTAAAATGAGGACGCCATATTGTGGCAGGAGCATGGAGCCACGTTGTGTTCCCCCGAAAGGTTGGACAGGATTTTGCTTGAGGTAAAGTGCCCTGTAAGTATGTGGGAAGTTGTGTAAGACGCAGCTCACAAGAAATGTACATAATGTTTAATAGCATGTGAATCTGCGTTTTTAGACAACGGGATTGTAAATTTAGGATTGTTAAATCCAGATATTGTAACATTTTATGCCTGTTAAGTGTGAAATGTTACTAATGTGTGTGTGTGTGGTTTCTTGTTTCGATAGGAAGAACCACCACAGTTATTTCTAGTTATTGACAGTTATTTCTAGTTTAGTTGTTATCTCTAGTTATTGACAGTTCTAGTTATTGGCCTTTATTTCTAGTTATACGACGGTTGTCTAATTATTTCATTAGTTCTAGTTATTTCTAGTTATTTCCAAATTGTATAGTTCATGAAAGTTATGTCATGACAGTAAATGCAGGGGAAATCTAGAAGGGCGAAAGGTTCGTGTACTTTTGTTTTTTTTAAGGAGTTTTCTTTGGTGTTTAGGAATTTATACCAAAATGTTTTATAGTATTTGTAGAAATTGTTAGTTATATTTTGGTTCCAGAGTAAAAAGTGCATTGTCATCGTTTGAGTTTAAATACGTTTTCCTTTTTTTTCCTTTCGTTATTTTATTGAATCATCGATTTCTTAGTTCAGAATAAAAGAACCCCAACAATATTTGTGTCCTGAACTGAGTTAATTTCACCAGGCTACACTTAACAATAGGAAACAATTCAAAAAATAAAATTGCAGAAACATCTTGTACAGCTATAATGTTGTGCTGACCTTAATTTAAAAAATTTAAATCCATATGTAATGAGCAAGACTGTGAGGGTGTTAGAATGAACGCTGGTGAATGTCCTCGTCTTGCACAACAACATGAAACGGATGAGAAGATTTCTCTTAGACATTGCTTGACTTTAGGTGGACACTTCTCCTTTGTCTTTTATGTCATTATCTGAAAGTTTTTATCCACAAATAAAAAGCAATTAACAAGCTGACTCGATGGCACATTTTTCAAAACAAGTTCAATTATTTAAACTAACGCTGCAGTTTCATCTATATAAATTTGTCTACACATAAAGCACATTAGAACAATGAAGCATTATTAAATCATAGGGATACTTAAGGGAAAAAGAACATGAGAGAAATAACAACACAAGAAAACAAACAAACAAACAACAACAACATTCAGGCTACAGTGGCTTGTTGTTTGATACCATTGTAACACAGAAGGTGTTTTTGCTTTGTGCCAAGAGAAACGATTCTAATTTGCACTCTATAAATTACTTGATAAGGCTGATGAAGAGAACAGAGAAAAACTGCACCCACTGAAATTATTCTTTGTTTTTAAGCACGTGTATTTCACAGATTTTGGGGCATTTACATATTTACGTAAAATCCACCTGTCAAAGAAATATAACAATACAAAACACTGTATTTTTAAATTGATTTTAACACTTTTGTTAACCAGTACGTTTACAATTTTCTTTGTCTGTATTCAATATTTAAGTCCCAATTACGATTTCTGACAACACTGACTTATTAAGCACCACTTCAGCAGCCACTACTTGTAATTATGTATTTAACATAATGAAAAAAATTAAAACAATGTTGCATTACTTGTTGCTAAACTCAATCCATACTACAAATGCTAAAGTGGCCAGTGATTTTCTTCTTCACCCATTTGACTATATTAATAATAGTTTTATGCCTAGAGCACTCCCTTTAAAAGGGACTGAACATATACACCCATTTAAAACGTGTTATTCCCACCATGTTTCTGCCACATGTGGGCTAATTTATGTCACAGCTTTACACGCGTTGGCCTAGCCATTACACTATGGTAATTTATCAGCCAGAATTGGTTAAACAGGCCAAGGATAGTCAAGGAGACGCTGTTAAGGGAGGTCACTTTATACTATCAAAAACTGACACAACACTGTTGTGTAAGTACCAAAATGCTGGTTGTAAGACCTGCCTTTGAGTTCTGACTGACAGGAGTTATTAAGATGAGTGATTCCAGGGAGGCTGGCTTTAAGTCAGAGAATGTCAGCCCTTATAACAAGCATTGACTTCTCACACAAAACACATACTGCGTTTAGTGTACTAGGCTTTTTATACTGCAGATTGTCCTACTCTAACAAGGACAATTTCAATCATGCAAGCAGCAATATTTACTTAATTAATGTATAATGATATAAATGAATGGTTTGGTTGCTTTATGAAAATACTAACATGAATGTGCAATATATTTTTGTAATAGGTTATTTTTTGCTTTGCACTTTTTCAGATATTGCTAATAAATAGTAATTTGTTTCAAACATGTCTGAGATGTTCATGTTTTGTCTTTGGCAGAATTCCCATTTCTTGGATGAATATCTGAAAGTGACAATATTATAGCTGCTAGTTTAAAAGTAAGAACTTTAAAAACTTTATGCAATTTGTGAACCAGGAAGGAGCAATTCCGGAGCACTAGATTACATTGACAGCAGCTTTGAGACAAAGAAACCCCATACAAACTACTTTACTTAGTGAAGTCCGTTTGACTCTCAAAGAACAGAAATTAGGTCTGTAGGACCATCTGAGATGACAAAAGAATGACTGAGATGAGCTGGTGAAGCAGGGAAACTGCTGTAACAGGACTCTTACGGTCTTGCCAAGGGGCGAGGCTGTCAGTTTGGATTTCTTCTGGATGTTTCTTTTCTGATAGCTGAAACACATCATTTGTATTGTTTTAAAGGATTGACATTTTTCAACTGCAGTGTTTGTTCAGTTTCCAGGGCACCAAAAAATCTCAACTTTTATAGGAACCAATAATACAAACGTTTTAGGGATGCTCCTAAATCGAGCACAATGTATGAAAATTTATGTAAGCATAACACGAAAATATTACGAGTAAAATACGAATTTCTTAAAAAAAAAAAAAAAAAAAAAAAAAAAAACACATACCCAACAAAATCATTTAAAAAAAAGAAATAGCATTCAAAATTACATTTAAAGCCGTGAAGTATGACAGCATTCAACGTTTAATT
>JABJVR010004093.1:4586-15111 GCA_025773905.1 Chitala chitala
AACCTGTGCCCTATAGAGGCGGAGGCCTCAGACACAACCTGTGCCCTATAGAGGTGGAGGCCTCAGACACAACCTGTGCCCTATAGAGGCGGAGGCCTCAGACACAACCTGTGCCCTATAGAGGTGGAGGCCTCAGACACAACCTGTCCCCTATAGAGGAGGAGGCCTCAGACACAACCTGTGCCCTATAGAGGCGGAGGCCTCAGACACAACCTGTGCCCTATTTTTCATGTTGCTCTTGCATCAGTCCCTAGAAAGATTAAGACCACACCTACCAGGTCAGCCACTCCTAATGACTCTCTTGAATTGACAAAGGGAGAAGGAGTCTCAACGCCTGTCTGCCATTGTTCAGCTTACGAGCCTACAGTAGTCAGGTCAGTTGAGTACTGAATCCACGTTGAAGGATAAACACAGGGTCCTTAACCAGTTTTTTCTCAGGCTGAAGATGCTACTTGGATAAGTGACACATTCCTTTAAAGAGGAAAGAAGTCCAGTTGACACGATTTAACTTCCAGATAGTTAAAGTAAAATGATTGGTCCACTTACCATCCCTCTATAAATAAACCACCGTTTCATGTGTGCTTCACAGAAAGCTCATGAGGTGAAAAGTTTTGAATTTTATGAGCATTATTTTATACAGTAAAGCTTAGAAAAGGTGGAGATTCAGTGGCTGTCCCTGACGTGACCACAGCTGGAACGCACTGACTCCTATTAAATGAAATTCACCATGATCGGTGACAAATTCTCACCAAGCTGACTCGTAGTTGGTCATTTGGTCTTGATGGTTAGAGTGTGCACCAGAGTTGGCATCGAACAAGAGGAAGCAATACTTATGTTGTGCATTTTAATGTTTAACCACAGGCTAAGGAGCCACTTTTTCTGATTGTTGAGTAGCCATTACTTCTGCTTTGGGGCTGACACCCTGGAACACTTGGAAAGGGCCAAACTGCCATGTTAACGGGCTATACAAGATGAGCGGGATCACACTTCACAGAACCTGTTCTCCGTCATGTCTCCACTTTTGTGATGATTCATTTTGCCTGCATCTAATGTTAAATCTTAACATTGAAATCTTAAACCTTAAATCTTATCTGTTTTATCTTCTATTTTATGATTTGTGAAGTGCTTCGGTCAACTCTGTGTTGTTTAAGCGCTCTATAAATAAATTTGACTCTACTTGACTAATTAGTACAACTTCAATGTTTGAGTCAATAACTGCATATGGAACTGATGTTAATCAAACTTGCTGTACTTAAAATTCTAAGGACCATATTATTGTGTGTAAGGAATTTTTGGTATTGTTTAAAGCTAAACCACAAGAATGTTTTGAAATGAGCAGCAGTCATGCAGATGGAGCAGAGGTTGAAGAGTTTACATAACAGAAGGGCTGTGTCTGTCTGTGTCTGGACCTACACAACAGCTCTCTGTTTAATCTGTCACACATTGTCTCAATAATTTTCTTATTATTAAATAAATTATATAAATGGTGCCATTTGTACATTTGTTATCTAATAAACGATACCAGTGTAGGACTGTCATGTGTCTTGCTCTGAAGTTAAAGAAAATAAAGTTTTTCAAAAGTTTAAAAAACTAACTTTGGTCTTTTCTCAATTAATGTTTAAATTGAATGTATTATTACTGTGAGACGACTTGACTTAAACAGAGCTCTTCTCATTTGAATTAGTGCACTCATGCCTGGTTTGTGCTAATTTGGCATTTACCAGTAAGAGGAATTTAGAGAGGTACAATGTGGGAAAAGTATTTCAACCTGTGACTTTGAGCTGCTTTGTGAATAATGTAGGGTATGTTATGGCTGTGCTGAAATGCCATCCACTCCCTTGGGCACAGAGAAGATGGGAAATGACGTTTGGTGTAGGCGGTGTGACCCCTGTTGCCACGGCAGTGTGGAGGGCCTTTTAGGGACTCCACTTGTCCAGGGTGGTCTCTGAACTTCTGCCTGCTGTCAGGCACGTCTGTGTGGGTCAGGAACACGCAAGGCTGGTGTCAGAGAGCAGCCCCACTTTGTGTTCTCATTCTCACTGTCGGCGGAAACAGGAAGTAGCCATGTTCAGGAGGACAGCTGGCTGTGGCCTTTTTGTCCTTTGTCCCTGTACCGCTCTTACAGTCCTTCATTTGTGTTATCAAAATGTGTCGCTGTTTAGCAGAAGATGCACTTGTGGTTGAAATAGCTGTTTGGTTTTCAGGTTTTGTTCTGAGAACTCGATCACTTTAATACTGTGTTTCACTGTTCCTCATGTGTACACTAGCTGTGTACTGTGTAAATATGAGAACTCGATCACTACCAGATCATTCTCAATTTTTTGTAGAAAGGTTTAGTGCTGTACACATGTACACATGCCTGAAGTGAGTATGGTATACATTTTAATCTATTAAATTAATCATGAGCTTCCAAAATATTCTTTAAAGTGGATGTTGTAGGTTTCAGACATGGCTCCTGTAAGCAGATGAACTTGTGTGTAAAGAGGAGGGTGATGAAGGGCTGAGCAGTGCTGTTGTACTGCATTAGAAACTGAATGGTGTGTGTGTGTGTGCACAACTGCTCCACACTACTGGCACTAATGCTCACTAGTACTATGAACTGAAAAGCCTTAACATGACAATAACCAAATTAAACAGTAAATACATTTATACTGAAAGGAAACACTAGGACCACACATGCCTGAGAGAGTCACATGAAGTGCTTTTCTAGATAAAATAAACATGCCATGAAGTATTAGTTCTTTGGACACACAGTATAGTATGCAGCACGTAACACGCCAGGAGTCTGATGAGCTGTCAGGAGACCACTGAAGCTGGAGCACAGGACGTTTGAAAGTCATGTTGCTCAGTGTCTGGAGCAGAAGGTACCAGCCTCTTTCACAAGTTTGCCTGGACAAAGTACATTCTTTTTAAGTATTTGCCATCTGCAAAGGTGAGCTTTTTCCCCATTTTTGATTTCGGAAAGCGGATGTAATTTCACGTTAAAGCCAGGCCTTACTGAATACATGTCCTGTCTTCAAATGCTGTTTGCTTGTTTATTCTCGCTTTTATTGCAAACCTGTGGAACGAGGTGACAGACGCAAGAGAAGCAGCCTTAGATTATTGCCTCATCGATTTGTTTCAGGTTGACCTGTGACTTATTGCCTCAGTGATCCTGGTGTCTTCTCAGAAGATCCCCATTATGTCATCAGAGATTTCCTGCTCAGTCAATGTGCAGCAGAGGGGTTTGAGGGCAGCTTGACCCATTTGACCCAGCAGAGGGGTTTAAGGGCCGCTTGACCCATTTAAACCCAGCAGGGGGGTTTAAGGGCCGCTTGACCCATTTGACCCAGCAGAGGGGTTTAAGGGCCGCTTGACCCATTTGACTCAGCAGAGGGGTTTAAGGGCCGCTTGACCCATTTAACCCAGCAGAGGGGTTTAAGGGCCGCTTGACCCATTGACGTTTTCTAAGAATGTTTAATTGTACTTAGAACAACTGAAATTAATCACTTTGTATTAGTGATACTAACTGCTCATTTAGCATTAATTAAAGTGACTTCAGATTACTCTGAGGAAATATAACTCTAATGGCATCTGGGAGTATTTTCCAAAGAAAGGTCTGATTTTGTTTATTACATTTATTTGTGGAAGAATGTCTAATTTTTGACTAAATGTTTGGTTGGGAGTTTTGGACAGGGGCTTGTGTAGTGGTCACCTGAAGGCTGTCATAACCAGTGTAACCACATCACTTAACCTGAATTTCTTCAGTAAAACATTAACTTGTATAAATGGGAACTGTAAGCACTTGTGCATTGCCTTGGGGCAGCAGTGCTTTGCTGTTTGTCCAAGAAGCTGTGATTCCAGGAGGGCAGTTATTTCTCAGGAGGTGTCTGTGTAACTTTAAAGGATTTCCTAACCTGCTTGTGCAGCCATCGTGTAGCTTACCTGAATGATTGACAGGTGGATGCCGCTGCCCTTGACGCCGCATCCTCTCGCTGCCTGTCAGGTCTCATGCGCTCCAGGTGGACTCGGTGCAGCGCTGGATGGATGACCTGCGCCACATGACAGAGGTGGAGTGCATGTGCGTCCTGCAGTCAAAGCCCATCAGCGTGGACGAGGAGGCCGCGGCGGCGGAGCTGATCGTGGGCGGCGAGCAGCCGGCGAGGCACAGCCTACAGATGCTGCTGAGGCGCGCCTTCGCTGTCAGCTCTGAGCTGGGCAAGGTGTTCCAGCGGCTGGAGAAGGGCCGCTGGTCACGTGTGCACAGCACGGCCGTCAGGGCCCATGCGCACATGCGCTCGCTTGTGCACGATTATGCGTCAGCCCATGGCTCGTCGGCCGACATGCAGAAGGTGAGGCACTCGCCGTGCATGAATGAGTCCACTAAGGTCGGTGCGTGAAGGTCTTTGTTACGTGTGAGGACTGTATTCCTTCTCTCAGTGAAGGTCAGCGTGATGTGTTAACTGGTTTAGTTAAAACAGCCAGGCTCAGCGATCAGCTGGAACAAAGCTAATAAACACTGCCGACTCGTCGTCCAGGGTTTATCTAAAAGCTGAACAAAAATGTTAACATCAGATGTTTCAGCTGTTTCATTGACTTGCCATTAAAATGTTTGTTACAGACTAATTTGACATGTTTTCAATGACAAACAACCTCTAGGGATAATCCCTATGGACACTAGACCTGCAGATTTAAAGGTTGTAATGTTTATTTCTGTAAAGTCTGCGTCTGCATCACTGCCATGTGAATATAATCACTCAGCTCTGTTATCCTAAGAAAACAATGTAAATCTTAAATTTTGAAACTGGACAAAATGCACGCTTCTTCCATAAACCTAATGAAGCCCAGCATCTTGTAATTGCAGATTAAATGGCCATGTCTGTTCCTTACAGATCCAGTTTCATATTTCCAGAATCCAGACATATGGGATTAAATTACTGGGTATTACAGATGGCTCGATATAGGTTTGTTTTAAAGGTATTATATAATTGTTTTTAAGTGTATTATAATCACCACAATGCACAAAGCACAAATTGGTGTAACTACTTGTACATATAATTTTGACTATACAGTATTTGAATAATGTAGTAATGAATTTTTCTCAAAATTGTATTAACTGCAGAGCTAAATTTTTTCTAATTACAGACATCCTTTCAAGAACAAACTTGAAATGGTAACCAGTCATTTTATGTGTTTTGTACGCTCTGCCAACGGTGTAGATTTAGGTTTGGACAGTAAGAACATGTCCCTACCAATATTCTGGGAGTACCAAATACTTCTTTGTGTCTAGCAGGGAGGTGGGGTTGGGGGTTGATTTGGTCTCTACCAATTTTGAAACCACACCTACAACCTGCATTGCATACATTGGTCATTTAGTCCACATTTGCACTCATTGGACATAAATTAGTGTGCCCAACACCATCGTCTCACGTCCCAATCGGAAGCCATGCATGATTGTGGAAGTACACACAGACCAGAGACAGAGCCTTCAGAGAAGAAGACAAGGCAGCTCTAAGAAAGGGGAATATTGTTTATGGCCAAGTATGTTTGTCACATACAAGGAATTTGTCCTCTGCATTTAACCCATCCCCCTGGGGGGAGCAGTGAGCAGCCATCCATGGTGCCCAGGGAGCTAGCGCTGAGTATCATGCTCAGGGACACACCTGGCTGGGCTGGGATTTGAACCAGGAACCAGGAGACTTCCACCTCCCAGCCTGATGCTCTACCTATTGAGCCAACAGGCCACTAATTGAGCCACCGAAAGAGCAGTGAGAGCCACATTGTCTCGGGCTATAAGAGAAGTGAAGCACACCCACGCTCATAGAATCCACAGCCACTTCAAAGACAGTGGGAACATTCAGCTCTGCTGCATGCTACAGCCATGTTGCCATCTTGGAACATTGCTCAAACCATATAATCAACATTCGCTGATGACCCAACCATGGTGGGTCTCATCAGCAAGAACAATGAGTCAGCCTGTAGGGAGGAGGTGCAGAGACTGACGGGCTGGTGTAAATCCAACAACCTGTCTCTGAAAGTAGGTAAAACAAAACAGATGGTTGTGCAGAGTGCAGAATAGAAATTCTCCACTGATCATTGATGGTTCCTCTGTGGAGATTGTAAAGAACACCAAATTCCTCAGTGTCCACCTGGTGGAGAACCTCTCCTTGTCCTTCAACACCAGTTCCATCATAAAGAAGGCTCAGCAGTGGCTCTACTTCCTGAGGAAGCTGAGAAAAGCCCATCTCCCTCCAGCCATCCTCACCATATTATTGACTATTGAGAGCTTTCTGTGCTGCTGCATCACTGCCTGCTTTGGAAATTGCACCATTTCGGATCTCATGGACCTGCAGCAGGTAGTGAGGACAGCTGAAAACATCATCAGGGTCCCTCCTTCCTCCATCAAGGACATTTACACCACACGCTGCATCCTCAAGACCACCAGCATCATGGGTGACCCTATACACCCATCACACAAACTGTTCAGTCTACTGCTGTCTGGCAAAAGGTACCGGAGCATCCAGGTCCACACGGCCAGTCTGTGCAGCAGCTTCTTTCCCCAAGCCATGAGACTCCTAAACTCTCAGGGGCTGGACTGACAAACTGACCCTCTCCCCACACACACTCACCAACTCCACACTGCTGCACTTTATGGTCATCACACAGAGCTCGGCACACTGTACACTTCACACAGAGCTCAGCACACTGTACACAGAGCTCGGCACACTGTACACAGAGCTCGGCACACTGTACACTTCACACAGAGCTCAGCACACTGTACACTGTACACAGAGCTCAGCATACTGTACACTTCACACAGAGCTTGGCACACTGTACACTGTACACAGAGCTCGGCACACTGTACACTGTACACAGAGCTCGGCACACTGTACACTTCACACAGAGCTCGGCACACTGTACACTGTACACAGAGCTCAGCACACTGTACACTTCACACAGAGCTCAGCAGACTGTACACTGTACAAAGAGCTCAGCACACTGTACACTGTACACAGAGCTCGGCACACTGTACACTGTACACAGAGCTCAGCACACTGCACACTGTACACAGAACTGTGTGAGCGCTGCTCTCTCTGTGGTGTTTGGTTCCTGTTTGCACTGTGTACAGAGCTACTTGCTGTCTTTGCACCCTGTATGTTCTATTAGTAGTTTGCGTTGTTTTACGTAGCCCCTGGTGTCCTGGGGTAATGTTTCATTTTACTGTGTACTGTACCAGCTGAAATGACAATAACACCACTATCCTATCCTATCCTATCCTATCCTAAATACCTATTTATATACCAATAGGTTGTTTTCTGTTGCAAGTAGCCCATATATTTTTTATGTGTAATAACAAATTGGGGTGAATATCTTTTCATGTGTTGGAAACATGGTGAGTGAATTTAGAGGATCCCTGTTTAATTTAGCTTTCATTTGCATGTGTTTTCTTTCTTCTTGCAGTATGAGCAGCCCCTCTTGGACAAATGCCTGGACCTCATCACTGTCACAGAAAGGTATTACATCCAGGCAACACATTCACTCTGCTCTTCTCTATAGATATCATACATGTTCCCTTTCCCTCCCCCTTGTCTGAAAACTATTTAACCAGGCACTCTACAATGTGTGTAAGACATAAAATGGAGAGCCAGTGATGATATTAAATATAGAGCGGGTGGTCAGTGATGGATGATTACTGGAATGTGTGGAGAGCGGGTCTGTCAATCTCACTTGCTTCACAGGTGTGTTCACACGGAGGATGAGTACCTCATGAAGTCAATGAAGGAAGCAATACAGGAAATACTGACTGATATCAGCGATTCGTTCAGCCAGATGATTGACATGGCCCTGGCCAATGAGATCCGGGTAAGAGAAAGGCATGCACTCACAATATGGACCATACGTATGTTTACCCTTAATCTTTCTGACAGGGTCTAGCCAGATTCTGCACTGTGGTTTTATGGACAAATATGATATTAAGACACAAAATCTTGTGAGGATAATATGTGTGTTAAGAGCATCATAAATTGGATAAACAAAGAATTTTCTCCAGCTTCAGTGAGTGACTGCAGAAATAGACACAACTGAAAATCCTGGTCCAGAAGGAGGGTGCAACAGCCACTCAATGTCTAGCAAAACTGTAGCCATTAAAATTGTGCTTTATTGTATTGTTATTGTAAAAAGATTGCTAATCAAATGTACAACTGAAATTACAAGGATGTAATGGTATTATGATTGCTTAATTGTAGAAAGGCTAAATCAGCGTGGAAGCTTGAGTGAGCCTTTCACAGTCGACAACAGCAGCTCTCATGTGTGCTGCCGGTATTTCTGGCTGCTATGAAAGTGCAGCAAGCTGAGGACATCGGGCACAGTGTGCTGACGTTCATAATACGGAGACAGAGGCTGGGTGGCAGCATGTGGCATCACATGCCCAGCTAGCCACAAGGCTCAGTCAGACTCTCAGTGCTGTCCTCTTCAGCCTGTTATCACACACACAGGTATTCACACAAGAAACAAAACGCCAAACACACACGCCTTGGCCATACAACAATTAATATTTTCTCATTGTCACAAACAAACCAAGTGCTTGTTTCAGTTTTGTTCAAGATTATGGAGTCACAAAGATGGATTATAAAGAATTATTAAATTATTTAGGTCTATACAAATAGACAGGCAAATGAGGTCAGTTAGAACTGCCTTTATGGCACACAGAAATGTAATACACAGTCAGTGAAAATCTAACATTTCCTTTATTTACCCACAATCTAATTATGCAGGATGTTGAAGTGAAAAGCTTTTTACTTGGCTGCTGTCATCTTCATGTGTCTGTATGTGTCTGTGTGTGTCTGTATGTGTCTGTTGGTCTGAGCAGCTCTGAGCTCTGCATTGTTTTACTGGGTTATGGAAGGCTTGGCTGCCTTCTATCATTTTTTATATTTTTACTATGCTTCACAAGTGACATTAGCTTAGACTTCTGTCCTTAACAGATTCTAGTTCAACAAATTGAGACGTCAGACAATGTCTACACCATAGGGGGCGCCATCAGCAGCCTGCTGTCATTAACACAGGACGGACCACAGCTGTGCAGCACCATTGCCAAGGTAAGTCACTCTCCCCACCTGCCGTGTCACTGCCGTCCGTGACGTCAGGGCAGCTCATACGTGTTCTGTCCGGGGGTCGGGTGGCACAGACACTTTGCCCTGACTCACAGGACTTTGCTATGACTCAAAGAACTTTGCATTGACTCACAGAACTTTTATGCATACAGCCATATAAGATTCCGCAGGTGACACATTACAGTCAATACAGAACTGCTCACACACCCTTCACAAGGCTCTTTCATGGAGCCTGCATGGGTTCGGCCCTCGTGACGAGCAGAGAGCATCGCTCACAGTGCCTATACAGCTAGTACGGGTTCACATCACGGAGGGGCACAACTCTCTGGTTAGGACTGCACAGAGGCTGTAAGGAAAAGTAGTGTGTGTGTGTGTGTGTGTGTGTGTGTGTGGAGATGTAAAGCAAAGCAACAGTGGTGTAGTTCAGTGTGAGGTGCCTGGCCTGAGCTAAATCCCATTACAGCCGGCTGATGGGCAGTGTTCATAGAGAGAACAGCATGAGTACCGAGGCTGTGATTATTTTTGCAGTTTCTTCAGATGAAGCCCAAAATGATCCAGGCTCATGAAGAAATTGTAATTGCTTAATCTTATAACTGTCATTACTGTTCTTGCCCATGAAAATCATTTTATACAGACAGATATGTCTATCTGAAATGATACATTTCCTGATTGACTGTGACACCATGTTTCCGTTGTGCACTGGCCATGCTCAGTTGGTTTGTGATTTGCTGCATAAAATGCCAGAAATTAAGCAGAACAGAAAGAAAGTGTGGCGTAAGCAGGTCAGATGAAAATATCCCTTTTGAAATGCTGGGAGCAGGAATCCACTGACTCCATTTGTTATCTTCTGCATTTCTCCTGGCCAGGCCTTACTTCAGTCACATTAACCAGGTAACCAGTCTTCATTCATAGCCAGAAGAGGTGGACAAGCAGGCCTCATTGTCCTGCCTGATGTTGCCACAAACACCACCAGGCACCAGATGATGGCCTCACTCTGTCAGTCATATACTGGGGTTTCCATGGCAGCCGAGAGTGGTGGCACAGGCACAAACGTCTTGTCCAGTCAGCGAATGCCACAGTCACCTGTGCCTGGACAGGACTGGACACTGACTGTGCTGGTGACTTGACAGGACTGGACAGGGACTCTGCTGATGCCTGGACAGGATTGGACAGTGACTGTTCTGGTGCCTGGACAGTGACTGTGTTGGTGACTGGACAGTGACTGTGCTGGTGACTGGACAGGACTGGACAGTGACTGTGTTGGTGACTGGACAGTGACTGTGCTGGTGACTGGACAGGACTGGACAGTGACTGTGTTGGTGACTGGACAGTGACTGTGCTGGTGACTAGACAGGACTGGACAGTGACTGTGTTGGTGACTGGACAGTGACTGTGCTGGTGACTGGACAGGACTGGACAGTGACTGTGTTGGT
>JABJVR010004094.1:0-15111 GCA_025773905.1 Chitala chitala
TAGATTGATTTCATGCAAAAAAATTATTTATATATATATATATATATATATAATTTTTTTTTTTTTTTTAGAAAACAAGTAGAGAGGCATTATGGAAATATGTGACCTCTTAAACACCATTAGTTTTTAGAGCTATTGTTATTTTCGATCTGGTTTTTACCGTAGGCATTACATCTGTGCCGATCCCTCAGTTAATAAACTGCCGCGGTTTTCATTCAACGTAATTAGTTATTTCGTGGGCTTTCTTTGGTATAGACTTAGAAAAAACTTACCTAATAAGTTTATGTTAAATTATAATAAATTTCCTTTACTAATGCACATTGCATATAGTTTTTTATTACGGTATTAAATAAAATTCTAGCAAGTCTCCTACTAAAGCACGCTTAGTTTTGTATTGTTACATAAAGGTAATTACTACTGCTTGATAATGCATGTAAAAGTTAATCAGATAAACCCAGAATGAACTTTCGTATGTGAGTGAAAGACTAAAATTTATTTTTTTGAATGAAACACTGTGATCTACCAAACATTTTGCTGTTAAAATCATGCATTTTGTAATTAATTCGAATGTACTATAACATGCAGGTAGGCCTTTGTGAGCCTGCAGTTATAACGAGCAGAAGACATGGTCAGTGATGAAACAAGTGAAGGATATGTTATCGCAACGAGATACAGCCCTATATAATTATTTATAGTTCATTTATTACACCTATAAATACAGCGTGTTTATACATAACGTTTTCACTAGAGTTTATGTTCCAAAAAAGACTCCCAGGTAGAATAATTAGTAGTCCCACTTTAAAATGTGCGCTTTCCTGACACCCTCATTATACCGATAATCACGAGATTTCTGTAAATATTTTAATTCGTAAGAACAAATCAACTGGCCTTTAAAAGTGACTCGGCGGCCCGCTAATTAAACACCCTGAGTTACTGTCTGTGTGTGACACACCCGTGTCCAGTGATCCAGGTGTGCCGTGTTTAAACAACATAGTGATGCAGCTTTGCCTTACATGGATTAGGGAAGGGTTTGCTTACATGGTGCTTAAT
Source organism: Chitala chitala (assembly GCA_025773905.1). Lineage (NCBI taxonomy): Eukaryota > Metazoa > Chordata > Actinopteri > Osteoglossiformes > Notopteridae > Chitala > Chitala chitala. The sequence continues at coordinate 1,051 of JABJVR010004094.1, forward strand.
ATCCCAAACGAAATCCTGCTAACTGTACCGTCTCACTTTCCCACTGTGTCGCTGTTAGATGCCGACAGGTTAGGGATGGGATGGACACGTAATACTGAATATGTAAATGAATGAGCGTGTTCTTCACGGAACAAGAGCCGCCTCTTATTATGGAACAATAGGCAGTCCGTGGTATTAGAGCCTGACATGTAGTTCAGTTATGACTATATAAGCACAAAAGGTTTCATTTAATAATTTTTCACTAATCAGCCAGAGAAATGCAAAATGGATAAAAGCAACATGCTGTTACTTGGGGGGGGGGGCGGGGTTATACATTCATACACATATGGTGCATGCTTACAGCAAACACACACACACACACACAGAGTACACACGCAGTGTGCCCTGTGCAGTCTTACCGTTAGTGACGCGAGCTTGTGACAGGAATCACGGTATTTAGTGTCGGGGGGCTTCTGCCAAACCCCACCCTTGTTAACATTGGATTTTATTGTTTTGTGATATCAAATTAAAATTGTTGTTTTTTGCGATGGTTTGTAAATGTTGTGTTGAGATTACAAGACTGTTAACTTTTTCAATACTTAATAAAATTAGTCTGTGCTGAATTAAATTTTAATGTCTGCTGGGATCTGAAGTTACCAGCCTGAAATGAGAAATGCTTATTGATCATAGATACCTAACTTTTAATTACAGATGGAACTCTTTGTTGATCATTTTAATTAAGTAAAACATTCTGAACTTCTTGCTTGATTTGAACAATCAAAATGCTCTTGATGTTTTAACACTGCTGTATAAATGGGCTTTTATGACAGAATAATCAAATAGTTTATTAATTTTAGTGTGCATATTTGCATTGTTGTTGGAGCTTAGACCTGAGATTATGTTCTGCTCAGTTTGTGCATATAGCCGTCAGGCCAATGACATTATTAATTGATTCATATTAATATGTACCAAAAAAAGTAATTATACTGGTCTGATAGTATGTTGATGGTTGAGTATGATGATCCAGTTACTTCTGAGGGTATGTGTGGATAACCTGCCGGACTGTTTTACTGCATTTGGAACAAAGGGCAAAAAAGAGACATACACACACACACACACACACACACACACACACACATTTTCTTTTAGTCCTTTTTTTCTGCTGCCTTAAAACCAACAGCTGTGCCACTTCAAGGTATCTTTGTTTCAAGTGTGAAAGTGTAATTGGAGAGGGACAGGGTGGTTAATGATGTAGGAAACCTAGAACTGGATGGGCTGCCTCAAGCATGCCAGAGATTATAGGTTTTTGCAGTGACTGAGCCCAAGGTGAGATTTTGTCAGGGAGCCCTTGATTTGTAACTGCATGCCAGCCAAAGAAAAGTAAAGTGAGATTTTCCTGCCCGTAAAAAGGAGCAGAACCAGCTCAATTTCACTGAGGCCTGACAGGCTGGAATGGATCAGGAATGGATGGGCATGTGAGAGTGGTAAGAAGAAAGTAGGAATGCCCTCCATCTGTTACGTTAATTAATTAGTCACACATTGTTTCGTTAGATGATGAGAGAGACTGCATTTACAAATTATTCAGATTTTCCTATTCTTTTGTTTTTGGAACATGCTTCCAAAGACTGATCACCTCTTCCAAATATAACGTAACTGAGATAGATAAATAGTGGTGAAATCATGACCAACTGACAAGTTTCCATCTTAAAATCCCCAACAGAGAGAAATAGATGTAAGAACTATTTCAATAACTATGAGTTTGTTTCCTAGTGTTTCAGAAGAAAAACTGAAAAGTATTGTTTTCATATGAAATATGGTACAAAGAGGTAGTCCTAGGATTCTGTTGGCTTTTACATGGAGTTCTCAGTATTTCTGTGTACCTGTGAAAGTTTTTGGTTTTTCCTCAGTGTGTTGTGATGGTTTTTGCTTTGTCAAGTATATTTCTTGGGCTCGGTTTACAATTGTAAGGGTGTTGTTACATGTATTAAAATCTTATGATTATCCATCATACAGACAGCAAAGCCTCATGGGTTGGGGAATGGGAGCCTCACGGATTGGAGAATAGGAGCCTCACGGGTTGGGGAATGGGAGCCTCACGGGTTGGGAAATGGGAATCAGCCCAACAACTCCCACCTTTTTGTTGGCTGTCGTTTTGCCACGAGTTTGAAGCCGTGGTGGTGTCATGGGTACTCGCAGCCATGGCTTGATGAAGCTGCTAAGTGGGACGTCTTCCTCCCAGCTTCTCCTGATGAGTTTCTCTGAAGTTGATTTGTGAGCTCCACAACTGTGTTGAAAGAAATGTAATTCATGACATGTCCAAGGTCCAGGACTTAGTTTTTGGCCACACTGACTTGATTACGCAGTGTCAGTAGCTGTTGTGTTAAAGTAATTTGGAGAGACAGTGGTTGTACAGCCTGGTGTTTGTAGCAGATCCTCCTGAAGTGCTCTGAGCTGTTGAGGCTTTGTGGTCACAGAACATTTCAGACACAGTCACAAGCATTGTGGTGTTTAGTTCTGACTAAATAAACCCTCCCACATCATGTTTGCTCAAGGCTGGCGTCTGTGCTTAGATTGTGGTTTGGGTATCATGTCCTGAACTTTTGATGGCAAATCAAGGGATATATTTATTGAGGAGTGTGAATGGACTAGTAGTGATGAAGATGTCGTGATGCTCAGGAAATACTCATCGAAGATAGTGAGGGCATGCAGTACATTGTAGTATGGGGTCATGGATGGTGTTTGTAGTTGTATCAAAATCATCAGGACAAGCGGAGAGAGATAAAGGGGTGTTTTCTAACAAGACTGAAGCCATCCAGCATTGTGACCTTGGCTTTGCTCATGTCTGTTTCCTTACCCAAGAAACGCTCTCTCACAACCACGTGTTACAAGCCTCACACACCCCACAGGCCTGGCTGTACATTTCTTATGTTTACTCAGGTGTTTTTATGAGTCCATTTCTTAAAACTACAAAGCCAAAAGCTGACAAGATAGGCTCAGTGTGCAGAGCTGATGTCCCGGCTGTGACTGAGCTGTGCGCTTTTTGCATGGGACTAAACTGTGCGCTTTTCTAGTTCTTACAGACTCTTTTGATGAGAGAGTTGGTGATGAGAACCTGTGAGCAGATTTAAGTCCATCTTTGGGTTCCTCTGTTCTTCCCATGCTTTACCTTAGTTGCGTTTGCTTGTCTGATTGACTGTACTTCATTTCACATCCAAGTGATGGTTTTGAAGCTTCATGATTTGGCACATGGCCAGCTTGTCTGTGCCAGCGGTCAGCTTGGGCACATGGTGCCTGCCCAGGGGAGCTCTTGGCTCACCCTCTGAATCGACCACAAGCACTCCTTTCTATTTCTGACAAGTAAAACTTATGTGCTTTGCTCCTGAGAGCTTGAAGCACAGCTGTGTTTTCTGTTACGGAAAGCACAAGAAAAATTAGACAGTTCTTGGAGAAAAACCACAGCTGGATTGAGAAAAGAAAGGTGAAAAAGTGGCTGATGTATTTTCGCTCTCTCTCCTTCATTTTGTTTACCTTTCTTATTCCTCACCCTTTTCTTCCTCACCCCTTGTATTTGGTTCCTTCCACACCTTGCTGCGTTACTGCCTTGCACGTGGGTCACCCTGCATGCAGTGTCCTCTTGCTTCACTGGACGCAGCTGTGTTTGCATACTGGAATCACAGTCAATTGTAGCTCAGTTAAACGGTAGCGGAGACAATATTGACATTACTTTTCTGTCATGCTTTTTTCCCTTTTAAAAGCTTTTGTGTCACACAGTCCAGCCATCCAGCCATCTTCCATAGCCCTTATTCTGTGTAGGGTTGCAGGTGGCCTGCAGCATAGGGCACAAGACGGGGGACACCCTGGATGGGGTCCTGACCCAGAGCAGGGCATTGTATGACATCATGAGATACAATTTCAGTTTTATATCTGTATATAATATATATTGTGTGTGCGTGTGGAAGTATGCAATGTAACATTTAGCCTGCAGATGTACTTACCTTCAAAGCCATCTCCTTCCAGCTTTGTTTGGGTGGTTGTTGCCTTTGTCTTCTGCCTTTCTGCTTCTGACCTGTGACCTCTTTTTACTCTTCCAGAAGACGCACTGGTGGCCAGCAGGGCAGCAGTAGAGGGGTGCCCACTGGGCCAGTTTCCGTGTGGCAACCTGAGTGTGTGTCTGCCCCAGGTGTTCCAGTGTAACGGCCAGGCAGACTGCCAAAACGGGGCGGATGAAGACAATTGTGGTAAGTGGGCTTCACTGTGTAAAAGGGTAACTAAAGAAATTTCTGTCATTACAGCAACCTAAAGGTGTCTGCAGAGTAAGAGCAATAACAACAGGATGGATGGCCAGGTAACAACACTACTCACATTATACAACAAAAGAGCTACACACAGTTCCGGGTTGTGTGAGTCACTTGTTTGGGCAGACGGGACTGGAGGTGCCGCATAGCATCAGTCATTTAGAAAATATTACTTTTTAAAATGGATTAAACAGTGCATGACTGCTATACATTTGGAATATTAATAAAATATTTAAACACGACAAATAATGGCATCAAACTAAACATTGTTGAACTGAAATACAATTTCTCATTCCACTCGTTCAGTTTAAAATGGCCCGAGTTCCTGTCGTGCTGTTTGTAATTTACTAATTTCACTAATTTACCTGAGCTGCCTGTTTTTGCTGAGGGCGGGGCAGCCCCCAGCTCACACTGACAGCCCAGGACACCTCCAGCTGAGGGCGGGGCAGCCCCCAGCTCACACTGACAGCCCAGGACACCTCCAGCTGAGCCACCGTCCCACCAGCATTTTTTACATGAATTTGTACGATCAGTGAAAATGTGGGACATAGGAGGATACTATAAAAATGCGGGATTAAAAAAAAATTTACAAACTAATTATTATAAATTTGTCATTTGGTGTTGAATACCAAACACGTGTAATGTTGAGTAGGTTCCCCTTTTGCTGCCAAAACTGCCCTGACCCATCAAGGCATAAACTCCACTGGACCTCCAAAGGTATACTGTGGTATCTGGCACCAAGCCATCAGTAGCAGACCCTTTAAGTCCTGCAAGTTTTCAGGTTTGGCCTCCGTGAATCGAACATCTTTCTCCAGCACATCCCACAGATGCTTGATTCATTTGAGATCTGGAGAACTTTGAGGTAAAATCAACACCTCAAGCTCATTTTTGTGTTCCTCAAACCATTCTTGACCTGGTCTGCGATTACACAGCCCCATACACAACAAACTGTGATGCACTGTGTGTTCTGACACCTTTCTATTGAAATCAACATAAATTATTTCAGAAATTTGAGCTACAGTAGCTCTCCTATTGGATCGGACTGCACGGGCCAGACTTCTGTCTCCACGTGCATCAGTGACCTTTCAGCCATTCATGACCCTATCGCCGGTTCACGAGTTTTCCTCCTTGAACCACTTTTGGTAGGTCCTGATCACTGCACACTAGGAACATCCCACAAGAGCTGCAGTTTCAGAGTTGGTCTGACCTGGTCGTCTAGCCATCCAAATTTGGTCGCTCCAATCCTAATGTTTGCCCATTTTTCTGTTTCCAACACATCAATTTTAAGGACAGAATGTTCACTTCCTGCATAATGTATCCCACCCACTTCTTAATGCTGTTGTAACGACACAACCAATGTTATTCACTTCACCTCTCAGTGGTCATGATTGTGGCTACTAGCCTGCACTTTTAGCTTTCGGTGTGCAGTTCTCTCTCGTCATCTGTGCTCAGGCCCTTCAGCATTTAAACCATTTGTTTAAACTTCAAACTGTTTGTAGTCTGCTGCTCTAAATATCTGTTGGTCTCTGTTTCTTTTGAACGAGGGTGCTGGCCTCTCTTGCCAAAATTTTACCATTTACCATTTCTCAAAGTGCTAAAGTAGAAGAGCCTATTTAGCATGTGATGATGTGACCCCCCGACTCCCACGGTTACAGTGGAACATCCACTGGCTTCACTGAGCTCAGCAGGTTCACCCTCTACCTGGGGGCCAGGCCAGCATACTGTGGTGTGGACTGGATTCCCAGTTTATAATATTTCTTGTTTCCTCTTCATTAGGTGAATTATGAAAGATAAATTTGCCAAGGATGACAGATTTGTCTTTCAGTGCCCACATTAACTGAATACCTGTTCAGTATGTTTTTCTCCTACCTGTTGGTGGGCCTCAGCAGTATTGATGCTGCAAAATTCTCCTCATAATGTTCAAACGTCTGGCCACCTGTCACTCTGTCAGATGGTAAACTCTTGGTTAGTGGATGAACGAATGAACAAATGAATGAACATTACAGCTGTAATAGTCTACCGAATATATGAACAGTGTACCGAATATGTGTAAGATACTGAGTTGACCTGTTGGCTGTTCATGATGTACATGATGTTTTAGATGAACTTCAGTGGTGGCTGACAGGTAGGCCTGCTCCATCTTCAGACCCTGCCCAGACCGTAGTAAAAGGTCAGGGAAGGTTCATGCCTGGGACCGACATGGAGAAGTGTGTTTGAGGTGGGCTTCTTTTTGTGCAGGGGATAACAGTGGATGGGCAGACGTCTTTGACCGCACAGTCCAGAAGACCTCTCATCAGAAAGTGTCCAGGGACTGCCGTAAGTACGTCTGACCCAACATGTTAGGGCTGATTTGTGCAGTAGTGAGTAAGTGTGACCGTCTGTGTGTGGCTGTACCTGTGACCCTGTGTGTGTGCGACCATCCCTGTGTGTTTATGCAGCCAAAGGTGCTGAATAGGTTCTAGATGAATATGTGTATGAAATTTGTACACTTATATTAACACACGGGGAACTTGGCATTCATCACTTATTGTCAAATCGCTTTTTGAGGTAAGGTCTTGGAGAACCTGGAGTTTAGGACAGAGCAACATGTCAACCCAAAATGAGCACACACATGTTTGAGCTGTGTATGAAGAGAACATGTGGGAGAACATGTGATCTCCACACTGGGGCTGAGAGCTGGGTTTGAGCCCATGACCCTGAAGGTTTGAAGTGAGAGCAGGACAGTACCTTCCGTGTCCCCGTGCCGTGTCCCCGTGACCGTGTCCCCAGCTGCTGCTGTACTTTTTTGTGTTTAACCTCCGTCCTGCACTCCTTCCTCCTGTTGTCTGTTATGTACCATCTGTGATGCAGCCTCCTTACCTGACGTTGTCCCCCCCACCCCACAGTCCTGCAGCCTCCTTACCTGACGTTGTCCCCCCACAGTCCTGCAGCCTCCTTACCTGACGTTGTCCCCCCACAGTCCTGCAGCTGTACCCTCCAGAGTGCAGCTGCTTTGAGACCACCCTGCAGTGTGTGAGCATGATGCTGAAAGATGTTCCTCTGGTTTCCACCAACGTGACATCACTGTAAGGCATCGGACCGTCCGCCAAACCCCCTGTCCCACCTCAGCAGGGCTCAGTCCCTCACACATGGACCCAGTCACACCTGGCCTCAGTACCCTCTGTCACCAGACCCTCTGTCCCACAATATTTCAATTTTTTCCACGTCATAGTCATGTCTAAATTGACATTAAAATTGACATTAAAATTGTGCACATTTTTGTCTGCAAGTAATGTGTTACCATGGGAACAGTTTACTGTCACATTTACAAAAATGTTTTCAAATAACTGTTATGAATGCTGGGAAAGAGAAGGCTAATTCAATTTAGGGTAGTAATGGTGTTGCAGTCAGTGCATTAGACCAGATAGGGTAAAAAAATTGACCAAATTTACTATAAAATAGCCCATATTTGGTGTTGTACCACCCCATATATAAAATATATATGTGTACGTATGTATTCCCCAGTGAAAACTTTCCTTTGGGCTGTACCGATTGCTTCTTGGACTGTGTTCTTAAGCAGGTCCCTGAGGAACAATGAAATTCAGACATTGTCAGATGGTGTGTTTTCTACATTCTCGGAGCTACAGAGGCTGTGAGTACAACTGTCTTAATGGAACAGGGGGGCCAGCAAATCCAAAATGTGTACTTAAACGCATGCATACAAAGGACAAAATGAGAAGCGACTGAAAAAAGGTCACCAGTTAGCTATCCGTCAGACAAACTAACCAGTCATCAATTAGCAAAACATCAAACAAAGAAAAAGTGTACTAGTATTGCTGCAAATGTGTTTTAAAGTTTTAAGCTGTTAATCACACAAATTTATCTGACAAACATCTCAAGGTAAATCCAGTTCACGAAGAGATGATCGTGTTTGATACACACGCTATTCGTATCAAAGAGGATTCTGCCACAGAATATTTATTGTAAAGGGTTGTTGGTACAGAACTGAGGCGTCGCACGTGAGATTGTAACACAAAAAAAATCTTCCTGTCTTTCCTGCCTTTTCACCTGCCTTTTCCTGCCTTTTCATTCCTCTCCCTAATGGCTTCTAGATGATTTCCTTGTTATGTGGACAGTACTGCAGGGAGCGTGGCCTCCTGTTCTCTCTGCATTTCTGCATTCATGTCTGACCCTCCTGCCACTGTATGCATGGGTGGTCAGCTGCTTTGGTGTGAGGGAGCAGAGAACATCTCAGAGACAGGAACAAAACTGAAGACGTTTCAGAAGCCCATTGGGGCAGAGCCAGGTTCGGCCTGTCCGTGTGGTTTTGTGTCCTGATGTCATTCAGCCTGGTGCAGCGGTGCAGGACATGCCATGCATGTTCAGAGCTGCCTGATGTTCCTCATAGTGAAACGTGCTTCTTCCGTTTTTGGCCTCCTTGGTTTTTATGCCTTCAGCCTGAAACTCTCGTCTTATTAGCTGCAGCTTGTCAGACTTGTTTCTGCACAGGCCCCAAGGTTTCTGATGTAGCACAGTGCACTGCCATCCAGGATTGATTGTGTTTTTTTTAGAAAGGCCCCATAGAAGCTGCTTACAGGTCAGGAAGTGTGGCTACGGTATCAGGTGCTTCAGGGGTGTGCTTTTAAATCCTGGGGAAGCACATGGCAGCCAGTGCAAAACAGGAATCACAACAGAGTGTGCTGTAGTTTCTTCTGCTTTTCCTGAACATCAAAATCAGAAGCTAAGATGAGAACCAGAAGTTCTGAAATCAGAGTCAGTAGTGAAGAGTACAAATAAAGTTAACAGTTTTGACACCAACCCTCTCAAATCAAACACCTATTTCAGTCAACACACAAAAATAACAAAGTTGAAGTTCGAGCTTCAGTTAAAGACATTGTTTGTATTCAAGGTCTCAGGCCACTTTGTGATCTTTCCACTGTTTATTTTCTCATTTTGTAGTTAATGACAGACAGGCTTTTGTGATCAGCCAGTCGGCTCACACTGCCTCTCATGTTGTCACTCTTCAAAGACAAATTATTATTACAGTTATTGAGCCACCTTTTTTCCACACACACACACACACACACACACACACACACACACACACACACACACACACACACACACACACACACTCTCTCTCTCTCTCTCACTCTCTCTCTCTCTTGTTTTGGCAGCCCAGTGGAAGCCTGATCCTTTTAGAGGAAGACCAGTTGTAACGATCTTAAGAAGTTAATCAAGTGCCAAAAAACAACATTTGGTGGGATTTGAACACTGGATACTTGTCCAGCCGGTGTTTTTTTACTAACGCAGTAATGAAAACAGGGAAATGGGGCCGTCATCGAAAGTCCAGTATCAAAACAGAGGAGCTGTTATGGCAGAAAATTTTGATCGAATTACCATAAATCGATTGTTTTAAAAACATCCAAATAACCAGTCGTTTTAGTGCCATTCTATGTGTCTTGGGTTTCTGATAGACACCATGTTGAAGATAATTACATAGCTGTATATCATTTTAGTACTTTTTATTTCTCTTTAAGTTTTTGCATCACCTTTCATGACAGTGTGATAGGCTGTTACCTAGAAAAGTCTGTACCTACATCTCAGGTGCATTTAATTAGCTTTTTTTTCTAGTTTCTTTATATTTTAAGTGGCAGCAAATTGTTTCAGAGAATGGAAACGGCCAGTTTTATTATTCACAAATAATACCTTGAAAATATAACCTGAGAATGTTCCGTCCTCTCATTTATTTTTCAATTACCAGCTCAGCTGAAGAGTGACATTATAGCCTTGCAAAAATTAGATCCTGATTCTGTCTGGTTAGATTCAGTTTAAATTCACGTCAGAAACAGTCAGAGTCTGTGTAGAATCGGTCTTCTGAGTGAGAGAAACAAGCTTTCTCTGGCTGGTATATGTCTAACCAGAAACACATCATGCATGTATGTTCAGTGTCTGTTGAATAGAAGAGGGCTAGTCCAGTAGCAGCCTCTGTAATGGCTTGGGCCAATAATTTTTTTGAATACCAGTGTAACTGATAGTCACTGGAAGAACAGATGTATTTCATTATTGAAAACCATATTTTATTTTAAAATCACAGAGGGGCATTAATGTCTGCTGAAATGTTCTTACTGTTTGTAGATGTGTTTTGAATGTGGGTTTATATTTTTGGTTTGTTGTGTTCTTGAAATGACAAAGTAGTGGAACAGACACTGATGGCTGTCCTCAGAGTTGTTTGTAACTTACCAGGTTCCTTCAGAACAATGGCATTCAGACCATGTCCAGCCATGCTTTCAGAGGACTGCACCAGCTCCAAAAACTGTGAGTACCTGTGTGGTGCCAGTGCTCACCCATGCCAGGCAGTGCCAGCGTCCGCCTCCTGGTGCCAAAGCTTTGCCATTCAGCATATTTGACCCAGTGAGGTTTTTTATAATCTGAAAATTCCTGTTCATTACTGCATCTTCTTGGCATGAATCGGTTTTGAAAGTGTGACATCAAATGAAAGATTTATTTAGATAAACAAACTTTGACTTGTTTGTTTAGAAATCGTAGATCTGACGCTGTATCTTTCTGCATGCTCCCTTTCAGCTGTCCTTCAAAGATAAGCTGTTTACCCTCTCTGTAAATGAGCTGCTTTGGTTGTTTTTTGTGCTCTACTAACAGATTGTAATGATGGTCTCTCCTGTAATGATGGTCTCTTCTGGCCCCTCACTCTTGCTCTCCTGGAGATTGTGGTCACATCTTCGCAAAGCCAAACTGTCCGAAAGACAAAGAATGAAAATGTTTGTTTATTTAAGGCTAAGTCAGGCTGACTTTTCTTAATTCTGAACTTGAAGATGATCAATTTTTTTGTTTGTGTTTCATTCCTCTGAAGTTCTCTCAGTCACAACCACCTCACTGTGCTGAGGCCTGGGGTGTTCGGTCACCTCCGTAATCTGCACTGGCTGTGAGTATGAAAGTCCCAACACACACACACACACACACACACACACACACACACACACACACACACACACACAAAAAGACAGGGGGTTTGTCAATAGAGGTATTGGCCGTGTAGGGACTGAGCAGACACCGTATGAACACTAGACTGATCATATGTACATCTCTGGGCCTGAGGAACACCAGAACAAAGTGTGTTCAGTAATTCAGTGGGCAGCTTTGCAGGGGCAATGAGGGCAGTATGCTAAGAAATGAGCAAAAATCAAATTGTGAGCTTTCAACATTTTATCATCAAGAGTTTTTTTTTATATTTTCTCCCCAGAAAAAAGGGCCTTAGAAATTAGTAGCTGAGTGTTGGCATAGTATCTGTTCTAGATAAGCTGTGCTTGTAAATCTGTGTAAAATATTGCTGCTTTGACGGACCTCTACAGAACTCATTCCAGGGTTTATGTTCTGGAAATGCATGGCTGGAAAATTGTCTGCAGAAAATTGTCCTGTGAATGAAATATTTCTAGTTGAAGGGGTAAAACTCCAGATGTAACTGGAGCTTTTACAGTCCTCCTTTAGTTGGGTCTGAGGTCACTGCAGTTCCTGTTAGGTCATGTGGGTCATCAACCTTTTGGAGGGAGATGTTAGGAAGACATTTATGCATATGGAATGATCATTTAGGCCTGAGCTGTGACGTTAACGTGCAGGTGAGACCGTATTTACATTCCCGGACATTCGTAAATCCTTCATAACATGCAGTCTAAAATGTTCCTCTGTTTTCAGCATCTTGGATGACAACCCCCTGAAGATGATCTACCAAGACACCTTCGCTGGGCTCCGCTCCCTCTTTTTCCTGTGAGCGCTCACACATCTTTGACCCTTTCATGCTTCTCCATCAACATCATCTCACGTTACGTCCATCTCCAAATTCAAAATTGCGACATTCTAAGATCTCAGAGTCAAAGCAAGTTCTTGTGTTGCCTAGAACTGCTTGTCTGGTGTAGGGCTTGTGTGAAGTCTGAGACTCGTGGTCACACGTCTCATGGCACACTGCTCTCTTGCAGAAAGCACATGCGCAAACACATTGTGGTCAGTGTAGACGCCAGCACCCCTAATCCAGAAGTCTGTGGATCGAGGGAGGAAGGTGGAGGAAATGAAGAGTGGAAGTGTTGCCTGCAGAGGTAGACATGTAGAGAAGACTTGGTACCTGGATGGTAAACAGGCATGCTGTTAGTGTCATAGGCGAGGCCTAGAACATTTCGTTTAGAGCTAAGTGTCTTTGTAAATAGAAACCTACATGTTGTCCTTTGTGTCAACATCTCCCACTCCTCCTTTTGTGTCACCACGCCCCAGTCGGTCCGTTGTTTGGTTTCAGGTGAAGATACACACAGCTGTGCCTGGGGAGTGTGTCTTGTCTTCACTATTGTGATTGCAATTTGTAAAGCGCTTTGAGGCGCATCGTTGTAAAAGGCGCTATATAAAAATAAATTGAATTGAACTGAAGTGAGTTTAATGAGGAAATTAAACAGCAATTACAATTGTACATGATGTAAGGAGTGTCTTTTGTACCACAGTTTTTGGTACGTTACCCCTAAAATAGCAGCGCTCCGTATTTATCTTACATGGACACTTTCACATAAATGTAGAACATTGTGAAAAAACGGGGTTGTGTTTTTCAGACTGGTCTTCAAGTGTTCTTTACAAATAATGAAAGAAATGTGTTTATCTGACAGGATGCCGGACTGGCAGAGAACTGGTCACAGTGTACAGCCATATCTCCTTGCAGCATGCATTCACTGACATGATAAAATCATGAAGTTTTCATCAGTTCAGCTTGGAAATGTAGAAGAAGTTGAAGTGATGGAGGAACAACTAGTCTCCATGGAGAGCAGCCCTTTGTCGATGTTAGACCTCTTTGATCGTTACAATAAAAACTGCGTTTTCTAGGCTGGAGGGGGCACGGTTCCTTTGCATGTCACATGGTTAGAAGTGGTCCATGTTGGTTTCTCTGATCTCTGTAGGTCGATGGTGAACACCTCCCTGGAAGAGCTTCCTCAGTCCAGACTGTGCTTGCATACTCCTGCCCTCAGTTGGCTGTAAGTCTGCGTGCCTCAGCGGTGTTTTAGTGTGGACATGTAACTTTGACTGACTTGGTTTCTGACTGGAATTTTACTTGGAGTGAGAAAGTCATTGAAATATGCAAGATTAACATTAACATTTCATTAAAAAGTTACATATTGGAATGCAGTTCTGTGTTCAATGTCTGCCTGTGTAAGTGTACGTATTATCTAATAAAAGTGTTTGTGGACAGTTTAAAGCATATGAAATAATGAAACCAGTGGTTTAAAGCAGCTGTACTCTAATCGATTCTCAACACATCACACATCTGAAATAACTGCCTCATAAAAGGAGTATAAACCTGTACTTTTGAGTATACAGTGTATGTATATGTGTATATATATATATATATATATATATATATATATAAAAATTTTTATTTTTTAAGTTAACTAAGCCAGACAAAAGTATTGTGAAAGTGAGCCAGTGTGAAATGAGACACCATGTATTACTTTAGATAGGTACGGGTGTTTTCAGCTAATTGGTTAGCTCTTATCTGCAAAATAACAAACTGTTTATTTTGTGTGTGTGTGTGTGTGTGTGTGTGTCAGCTTGAGCAGGAGCAGTTTTGTTGTGCAGTGAAATTAGAGAGTAATTAGTGTGTGACCATGAGGATGTCAAAGCTCTAGGACAGGGGTCGGCAACCTTTAACGCCCAAAGAGCCATTTGGACCCAGTTTCCACGGAAAAGAAAACACTGGGAGCCGCAAATACTTTTTGACATCTAAAATGAAGATAACACTGTATATATTGTTTTTTTACCT
>JABJVR010004095.1:0-52233 GCA_025773905.1 Chitala chitala
CGCGGTTGGGGTGGAATGGGCCGCATGTGCCCTTTGTGCCAAGGGGGGGGGGGGGGGTTTCATTCCCGGTTTACGCCCAAATCGTTGTCACCGGGGCTTCCCCCCCCCCCCCCCCCCGTGCCCTCTCATTCCTTTTCTTAGCAAATGTGTCTTTGCAATGACCCCTTCCACCCCAGGAAATAAATGCTGAAGAAACTCTTATCCGTCATCACTGACATGCATGGAAAAGCCTCATAAGTGTTTATAACATCAGACAGTGTGTAGGACCATCTGGAAAATAAAAAACACGGTACTGAGGTGCTAAATCATGTAAAGCCACAGATTACGCTTGATTTGGCGTTATCACTAGTCCCGTTCAGAGACGACCCGTTTGACAATAACAGAAGGAAAGAGGCCTCCTCCCTGCGCTGCTGTCATGCCAGACTGGAGAAACCCTGTTGCAGCAGTCAGAATGAAGGCATTCCACAAGTTTTTTTTTTTTTTTTTTTCTTCTTTACAAGATAAGATGGTTGCACTGTGTCCTCCCTGCTTACGTTAGTCTTTTCAGGGCTGAGTGAAGTGAGGTGGCCCTGCTTTGTTGTGGGAAGGGGGGGGAGGTTGTTGAACACAGGATGGGTCACGTCCTCGGTAAGGTCTTTGCCATCATGTACCTGGACGTCTTGACTGAGGTTGCTGTGTTTGGTCTCCGCAGGTGGTGAAGCAGGGAGACGAGCGTGGCGACCATGTTCAGGGCTGTGCTAAAGAAGAACCGAGCCGATGGAAAGAGCAGCAGGAAGGAGGCTGGTATGTACCTGGGCACGGCAAGACTGGCTGCTCATGACGCCATCTGTCCTCTGGCATCACATAGAAATTCTGTCATCCGTAAACCAATCTGGAGAATTTTTAGCATGCAGTCTTATGTGTGAACAGTCTGCTGTGGGTGTGGACTGGTACTTTCTTTGGTGTCTTGTCATTAAAAACTTTTTGTGTTTTTTAAAAAAAAAAAAAAAAAAAAAAAAAAACTTTGCTCTGATTGCGTTTTTCAGATGTTCACCTGTCATTCAGTGCAGTCTCTTTTTTTTTTTTTTTGTCCAAAGATGTAAATACCTGTCAGTATTGAAGGGAGACCAGGGCTTGTCTGCTGAATTCCTGTGCCGTGTCTCAAACAATGCAGACATTTCATTCCTGTAATTCGCACCGATGATGTACGAGGTGTCAGCGTGAATCACACTACATAACGCCGTGCTCAGTCAGCTCGCTGTGTACACTGATGCGAGTCCAAAAACTGACCCCAGCACATTCTGTCTGAACCTTTCAGAGGAGCACCCCCTGAGGTGCTAAAGCAGTCTGAGTCATTTCCGTTTCAGACCTGATCGCTGGGAGATGCAGGGTAAATAGAAGGTTTGTTGCTGAAACCCTTAGAGACTTATAGCTTCACGGCTGTCACCCATTCATGGAGTCACTGAGCCTTACAATGAGAACGAAAACTGGACAGGAAGTGTAATATCACCTTTGACCCTGCTGGACCTGCAAAATGCAGTTCCGTCATCAAAGCTTCATCTTGGGTTGGGGCATCTCATCATCTTTCAGACTCCACCTCTTCCCAGCATGCCGCTGATTGTCGTAAATCACTCGCCCTATTCAGAACACGCCAGCGAGAATGAAGCTGTGACAAAGCATGCTGCCTGAGCGTAACGTTAAGGCTTTTGGTCCACCTGGCATGTACCTCACCAGGGGCGTCTTTGAGAATGTGAGACTTTTGTTTCTCCTTTCACCAGGTTCTGGTGCTGGCCGGGTTGGAACTTGTCTTACTCATTCGGCACTTTGTTGGTAACTGATAAACTGTGTGGCCCTGGCTGAACACTCCCACTCAGTAGCTGTTTGCCGTTTCCATGTGAATCCTGAAACTTTTACTTTGCTTGTTTTTTCTTGTTTTTGTTTTTGGCGGTAAAGTGTAGTGTTTTTCTGCGTGCCTTTTTCATCACTGTACAGGACCTACGTGCGCTAGCTGAAACCGTTATTGAGATCTCTGACAGCCAACGGCTTTATACAGCGCTATGTGTACTTTGTACAGCAGTACATGCTTAATTCTTCAGCTACTTTTCACAGAAGCCCCCAAAAAAAGACCACTTGACCAGTGGCCCCCGTGTAATTGTGTTTGAGACCCCTGCCCTAGACTATGCCCATTTGTATATTTCAGGAGTCAACCGTCATTTGTATGATATACAAAATTAAAATGTCTAAAGCCCTCACTTTTTCAAAAAATTAATAAAAATTTAAGATTGGATTTTTGTTACACCGTGCTTTTCTGTAGAGAATACAAATTCAAATTCCAGAAGATTTAACAGATTAAAAGATATGATGGATCAACTGGAAAAAGTTGCTCTTAAGTTCATTTACACAGTAGACAAGGCAGCACTGTTATATGCAGGAATTGTGATCCTGTGTGGTATATGAATGAACAGTAAGAGACCCAGTTATCTCAGCTTAACTTCCCGTGCTTTAGGAAGCCCACACAGTTGAACAGTGGAGCCAAACTCAAGATGTGCACTGCCAAGTCAATAAATGTGACTGGCGGTTTGTCTTTTCCTGTCAGAACTTGCCCATTATGGGACATGCCACACCTTTTCCCCATGGTAACCGTGGGAACTGAGCAAAGCCACGCCCCTCCGTTGCCTAGCAGCCACACACACTATAATACAGGTGAGCTGTCTTGCTGAGTTACTGTTTGGAACCTTTCCCAGTCGTCCTTGTAAACCAGCAGCCTTTCCCTGACAGTTACATCAATAATATAACTATTCTTCATTTAAAATTTGTTGGAGGCTGCTGCTTTTTAAACAGCTCTCAGTTTAATAAGGTATGAACATGGAAGCTCTTGTTCACAATGGTGCTCTGGAGTTGCCCTTGAACACTGGGAGTTATGAACTTAGCAGCAAGCTGAATATATAGAACTGTTCAATAATGAAATAATTCCATCCCTTCCAAGCATTTGTGGGAGGAAGCAGCTTAATTAGCCTCGTTTATAAAACTGCACACTTCCCTCCTCCTTCGTCCATGGAATTAAAAGGAAATGTGTCACGTTTTTCTGGACGAACTCGACGTACTCTGACCCACTAAAAAGAATTTGGTGCAATTTTAAGTCACAGCTCTTGATTTTTATCTATTTTTATGCAGCCCACCAAGTATTTTGGTTACTTGTACCTTAGTACCAAGGTGCAGAGCTCTGTGACTAGAACATGCTTTTTTTGTGATTAAACCCTCCAGTGTCCTAGAGCAGCTAAGTTTTCCAAGTGTGGTGGCCAGCGTGCACTCACACTGCGAACCAGGTTAGTAACACAGAGCTCCCCGTGGGCAGCCGGCGTTAATCCGACTGGGCTCACTGGAAAATAGTAGGTCACGCACCTCCGCTGAGACACGGTTCACATGAAATATTCACGGTACCTTGTGTCAGGTGGGTTTCATCTCACCAGTAGAGTCTGTTCAGGGCTTGGTATACAGTACGCATTTTATTTACGTGCTGTTTTTGTTAGATTGCTTGACACTCCAGCCCCCATCTACACTTATGGTCCTTGTAGTCAGACAGAGTCAAGATACACAAAGCTGTTCTAGGGCTTTGTAAAAAAAAAAATAAATAAATAAATAAAATACATTCTTGTCCTGCAAAGGTGTTGTCCAGTTCACAGTTGAACCAGTCAGGCAGAAGTCTTCTATACTGCTTCATCCAGTTAGGATCGCAGGGAAGCCTGGAGCCCATCCCAGGAGACACAGGGTGCAGGATAGGGGACACCCAGGGCGGCAGGGCGCACACTCTCTCTCTCTCTCTCTCTCTCTCTCTAAGGGCAATTTGGCGACACCAAGCAACCTAACCTGCATGTCGTTGGACTGTGGGAGGAAACCGGAGAAAACCCACCATGCACTGAGAGAACGTGCAAACTCCACACACACAGACCCAAGGCTGGAATCAAACCCCAGGCCTGGAGGTGCGAGTGCTAACCACCGTGCCACCATAGTTGAACCAGCATTTATAATTTGATTTATTTATTATTATTTTTTTTTTATTTCCTAGTTGGCCACCCAGTAGTGGTATCATTCATAGCGTTCATAAACGTCAATAGAGTTGCGTCTACTCAAAGTTGTACTTTATACTCTGTACAATACAACACAACTTTATTTATAAATCCCTTTAAAAACAGCCGCTGCTGACACAAAGTGCTGTACACCAAAGACATATTGAATAATAACAAAAACTGTTGAAAGTGTTTGTGGGGTAAACGCTGGAGTAATTGCATGTTTCCTTGGTATTTCTCCTCCTCTTCTCTCCCTCCCCACTGCTTTGTCCCAAGAGGAACTTGAGGCAAGCCAAGGTTTACATCTCCCAGGCCAGGGTCTACTCTAACCTGGCTCTCAATCATGACCCAATTGTCAAACCACAAACACACACATCGTTGGTGTACAACCCCACTCGCATTCCCGATGCGATGTGGATCACATGACCTGGTTATAGCTGAACCACAACTGGAGAGGCTGTGGAAACCAGTGTTGAGCGTGTGTTTATACTGGTGTAGTTCTTTTAATGCCTGGTTTAGGTGTGTCTTATCCTAACCCTGTCTTAACATTAAACCACCGACCTCAGTGTCGGGCTTTAGCGGAAAGTTTTTCACTGCATGACATGTTGGGAATAAAGCAAGACCAGGTTTCCTGACCTCCAGTTTGGTTCAGTGTTATTAGGAGAAGCTGAACAGAACATTGGTGGGCTGGTTTTGATATGGCCACATTCCAACACAACAGTTGCAGAACATCACACGGTGTAACTTCTTAGAGCTGCTGATAAAACACACTGGTTAAATTGATTCTGACAAAATACAAGCCTGCTCACTTCCCATCTGGCGTCCTGCCAAATCCCTCGCTCCCTCAGGTTTATCCAATTAAGGATCTCTTTCATGTGCGACGGTCCGTTCGGTGTCATTGGCTGTGTTCTCTGCTAATAACTGACTATTTGGATTTTTTACTGCTGAAGATGTAGACGCATGTTTTTGAGGTTTCGCATTTCTAAAACGTGTACACATGTTGGTGTGCGTACATTTTGTGGCCCATTCGTTCAGCATGGTGTTTGAGAGACTTTTCCTTCAGGTGGTCTTCCAGCTGGGTTTCCAGGGCTGGTCTGGCTCAGCTCTGCTTCTTTTTTCTTTATTTTTCAGTGCACTACGCTGCATGTTGCTAACAGGCTCGTGTCCTGACCAAACACCACGCTTGTGCGCACACAGTAAACCATGAAATGTTCTTAAATTACCCGACTAGAAATGGTAGAGTTGAATAACTGGTGTGTCACATGTTGAATTTCACTTGAGTTTTGCTTTTATCTTGCTAGCTTGCTCCTTGCAGTGCGTGTTGATGTGCACCACAATCCCTGTGTTTGCTGTGAAGACATATGGTCTTCCCTCCTCTCCACACACTGCACAGATTGAAGGAAGACGCACACCTCCCAGCGTTTCTGCTGGGCTGTTTAATGTTGCAAATTGTTTCAGTCAGTGACATGTTTTCTGTGTTATAGATGCATCCATCAAAAAGTATGTACAGCTTTTTGTGATGGACAAAAAAATGAAAACTGAATGGCAGCGAGTAAGATTGTGCTTTTTTTTTTTCTCTCAAATAATTGGGTCCATGTTTCAGAAAATAGATGGGAGGGGTCTAATGATATTTACAGCCCATACATTACTTTTCATCTAGTATTTTTATGTAAAGGTTTGAAAGGAAGCTTTTACAGTGCGTACTGCTTTGTAAGCATTGGTCTGTTTAGGGGTTTTTAGTATTATTTTTTGGAATGCCACTTTCTTCTGAAATGTCTTTGCGTCACTCAAAATGACCCTCTTTTCTGATGAAATCCTGGCTGATTGTACAGCGTACGCTATTTACGGTTCATTTCTTAGGTGGGGGAGAGGTTGCATCCTGCCCAGGAAAGGCCAGTGACTTCTGCCTTCTACAATGATGTCCAAGTCTTTAAAATAGCAGGTCTTACCCAAATGAAATGGGATGATTTGGCTACTTGGCAGTATTAAAGCAGCCTGCTCACCGTGACTACTCCCTGGGGCATTTCGGCGCAGAGCTTCTGGCGTTTTCGCTTCTTCTTGTGTTGGAATTCCACCAGAAGGGTTTCGACAATCGCTGTGTAAGAAGGGATTAATGCTGTAATGTGTTGTGAGAACAGGACAGCTCAGAGCAAACGGAGAAGTGCCACACAAGGCCAACATAGTCATGATCCACGCTTAGGAACAGAAGGAACTTTCTTAGAGAAGTTTTGCTTTCTTGGCATCTATGGTTTTAAGCTTAATATGATAAATTTAAACAAATATATTTTTACAAATTTTTTAAATAGAGGCTCTATTCCACTGAGGCTGCTTGGCACAAAGTCCTACTTGTCAGGTGGAAGGTTAAGCTGGTTATCGAAGGTGTTACTTT
Organism: Chitala chitala; assembly: GCA_025773905.1. Classification (NCBI taxonomy): domain Eukaryota; kingdom Metazoa; phylum Chordata; class Actinopteri; order Osteoglossiformes; family Notopteridae; genus Chitala; species Chitala chitala. The sequence continues at coordinate 6,436 of JABJVR010004095.1, forward strand.
GCTCTTCCCTCTCTTTCACCAACAGCCTGTTTTGCTTTTTCTCCTCCTCTTCCTACTTTTTCCCTCGCAGTGAGGTGGTATGGCATCCTCCTGAAAGTCTGTATGTTACAGCTAAAAGGGTGGTCATGAATGGCTCTTCAAGTTCCATTGCTGGCAGGTGAAAAGGAGCTGGAAAAACAAGGTCTTATGGGGGGGGGGGGCACATCCGCTTTCATTGTAGCTCAGCTCTCAGCTGAATATTGAAGTTATTATTTGGAAAGTAAGTCACCTCAGAATCTGTGTCAGATCTAAATAAGGCATTGGTTAAAAACCGTATGAACACGTGGGGCTCCAATCCTCCTGGGATTTAGAATTTCCTCCCCCACCCCTCACTAACACCCCGTAGCTTTTACAAGTGAAATTACTCTGGAATATTATTTGGCTGGTTTTGGGACATGTGTTGTTCAGATCTGTGTTAATTTAGCTGGCTGTGAGTGGGCACGTTTCCATGTGCAGAGGCACACGGACACCGCGGAGAGGGACACGGTCACTGCGGAGCTGCATGACACACTGAAGCGATACTCTGGCCCTGTATGAGGCCTGGGAACCAGCAGCTTGCTGCCCTTCCCTCTGTTCTCCTACTGGTTCTGACTGGAAAGCTCTGAACCAAGTGTATCTGACCAGAGGGCCTGTCATTTCTTGACTTTGTGGAATCGTGTTGGGGGGGTGACTGAGGAGCCTGCTTAGCGTACACGGAAAGAGTGTTGGGGGGGGTGACTGAGGAGCCTGCTTAGCGTGCACAGAAAGAGTGTTGCAATAGACTGATTTACAAAGGACACAAAACGCCACTCGGTAGTGACGTTGCTTCAAGTTCACACAAAGGTGACTGGTTACATCCTACCTGCCTGAACGAGAAGGACCTTGGGCTACAAAAAGGAGTTGATGTTTAACAAAATAAATCCCAGAGGCCTGCAGTGTAAGCGCCCCTTGTAGTTAACCTAGACTGGTGAAGAGCGTAAGTCTGGAAGGATAGAGCAGACAGCAGACACCGAGGTCTCTCATGGCTGGGAGACGGCAGGGGAATCCCAGAAGAAGTGGGACGTGAAGGTTTGCCCAAGTGGCGATCCAGAACATTCTAGAAGAAAGGAAACTTCCCTGTTCAGCTGTAATTCTCTGGGTGTTTTTATTTTTCTGGTTATCATATGTTGCTTTTAAAATTCAATGATTTAAGTTTAAAATGTCCTTATACCGTATTTGTACACATGTTTTTCATTGTGGGTCAGAAATAATTAAATGATAAAGCTGAGTGGTTTGGGTTACCACAAATGCTTGGTGGAGTGACCGTCGCAGCACACAGCTGTGCTCAGTTATGAGAGAGAGAGAGAGAGAGAGAGAGAGAGAGATCTATCCATTCATTACTGGTGTCCTTCAGGACTGCATGCTGGACGGCAGCAGTACTGTCCTTATGATGAGGCAAATTAAGGCGGGCTGTGTGTGAGATTTTAAGACAAGTTTTCTCCGTGGCAGAGTACAGGAGCTTGTACCATGACCAAGATGCACTGCTGTCAAGTCAGATTCATGCCCTCTATCCTCAGTCAGTCTCCTGGAGTTTCTGTGTGGAAATGAGTTCACGTCACGCTTTATATTAAGGACATCCTGTATAATCCACTGCTACTAATGCACAAGGAAACTGAAAATAGCTTCACAGCCCCCCAGGCAGCAGAAGATGAATACACATTCTCACATCGTCCTGCTCATGAAACTGGACACAAAAAAAAAACAGTAGCTGCATTGTTATGAGGTCACAAAAATGTGTGTGAGGAAGCTGCCCCTCATCTTCACAGGTGGCATCCTGCGTTTGCAGATTCAGCAGCAGATAGGGTAGTCACTCTCAACTGCTCTTTTAGCTTTCAGATTTCATGGTAGTTCAGCTGATGAGCAGATGTGTCCCACTGGTCTGTCTCTGGTGGCTTCAGTACAACCCGAACAAGATGGATCCCTATTAGACGGCAGCACGAGATGCCCGCCGGAGCCCGTGTCCCGGCTCACCTGTGCAGGCTTCGAAAGTGTCAGCATGGTCATGTTGCGTGCTTCTCTGCTCCTCTGGGCAGCTACTTCTGTAACGCTGAGTCTCTCTGGCACTTCCCACATGCCAGAGAAGCCGATGCGGTACAGCTCTCAGAGGAGTCTGTGTTTTTAACAAACTATGTGATGCTGTGAGAAGCTTAGAACATGTCAGCTGTTTATGAAGCTGAATATTTTAAAAACACTCAAAGTCTGATTTATATTTGCTTTAGGATCTTGCTTTTTCACCTCTTTGGAGCTTTTTAAAGGAAAATGAAATCAACACCCTTATTAAAAGTGTGAGATATGTAAAATGTGTTGGACCAAGTAATAAATATGGATGGTCAGACCCTCTCCTAGACGTGTGTATTTCCATCTTAAAGTGGATCAGTGCACAGTGAAACAAGAGTTGTACTGTAGGCTGCCCAGTACATCTGAGTTGGCCAGCTGTTAATCACTGTCAAGTCCCTTCCTTGGCATTCGACTCAATGTCTGCTTAATGACGTGCGTTAACATCTGTAAAAATCAGCCATTGACCCCTGACCCCTGGGGTGATCTGCTTAGAGACTGGTGGAACTTAAATGAATTTGAAGGCTGTTTTGTCAATATGCCGACGGCAGGAAGTCGTCAATCAGAGATAACGAGGTTCCAGGGCTCGATTGCACAGTAAAGCCTGAAAGCCATCTTGTGAGCAGACGTTGAGGGTGAGGTGAGGCGGGGGGGGGGGGTTATAGCACACTTTTTCTTAGGCTTCCTGGGGCTACAGCAGGTTGTGAAGAGGTGCAGTAGAGCAAGTCTGTGTTAGGATCAGGGTGTAAGGAGAAGCTGTAGAGCAGATCTGTGTAGGGATTGGGGTGTGAGGAGAAGCTGTAGAGCAGATCTGTGTAGGGATTGGGGTGCGAGGAGAAGCTGTAGAGCAGATCTGTGTAGGGATTGGGGTGTGAGGAGACACAGGAGAGCAGGTCTCTTTGTTAAGACCACAGAGGGCTTGGACAGTGAAGGGGACCTGTTTGTCCCCAGTTTGTGCCTTGCTTTCCTCTTTTCTGCTCAGCCACAGTACCTTTTGGAGGTGTCCAGGTTTGTGTTTCTGTTCCTGTGAGGTCTCAGTAATCATTAATTGCGCTGAAGAGTCTTTGAAAACATTTTCTTGATGCTGTCAAAAGTGAGCAGACTAACTTTGGGCAGCAGGATTTTGCAGTGTTTCTTAGTAATTTCAGCTACTGTACAGCCTTGCTAATGTGACCTTGACGGAGAAAGCGGCCACATTCTGTCCCAGCCGTCACACGCACGATGTCAGCCCCCCGCTGCCACCGAAACCGAATCAGTCCTGCACACTCATCAATTTCACACACATCGTCAGTCTTACACCTGTGCCAGCCCACCAGGGAAATCTACCTCTCATTAACATTCATGCTTTGGTGTGCTGTAACGACGGGATAATTAATATTCTTCCTGCACAGTTTGGTGCCTGCCTCTCTCTGTCGTACGCTGTCCTCTCCTGACACTAGTTTGGTGACAGAGTGTACTTTGTTTTAAGTGCTATGACTTTAAAATATGATTGGTTCATTGCTGAGACATGTACTGACCCTGATCCAAGGCCGGTGCTGATTGGCTGTTTTTGATTGAAAAGGCAGTGAGCCTTTCATCATCTCCATCAGGATGTTAGGCTAAGGAGATGTCTTAGCTGACTTAACTTAGCTGCACCCTGTATAGTGTAATTATCACGCCCCTCGTTTTACTATGTAGTGAGTATTACTGGTAAAATTGACAGAAGCATTGAAACCCTTTTGCTTTTGAACAGAGTCTAACAAAAGCTTTTGGGTATCAGCCATAGTAAGGAAGCGTTATGAAAATCGCCAACATTAATCTTTTTTGCAGGTGTTTATAAATGCAGCGATAAAGTCCTTATGTGATTTTTACTGTCGTAGAGCTGTAAAAAGTCCAGAATGCAAGTTAAAAATGCAGACGTGCGCTTGCCTTCTGCAGCCCCTGCTGCGAATTTTTTTTAAACTTGATCTTTTCCTGTTATTTACCGATTTCTCTGTGCCATGCTCGCTGTTACCTGTTCTTTTTCACATAGGTGTGTTTGACTTTGAAGCTCAAATGAGAACCACATTATGCCTGTTGCTGTGACAACGACTGGCCAATTAGATTAAAAGTAATTTGTGAAGGGGTGGGGTGAAAATGCGCTATGCAGACCTCATCGTTTCTCTGTGGCTGCTGATTCTTGACATAATATACTTTCTTCCATGTAAACACCCCTTCAGGAAAAAGTGTTGTAACTTTTGCAAGATATCCAGAGTGTTCCAGGTGGTTATAAAGTGAAGAAAGGGGGTGGCTGCTGGCTGTCGGTTAAACCCCAAGGGCTTTCCAGAGCCTGTCAGACAGGTCTTGGACACTGTGAGAGTTAGTCCTCCTGTGCCTGTTCTACTATTCTGGTGCCGTGCATGATCTCCAGGCTCTGGAGTGCTCCGTGACAAACTACCTCAAACATCGCCTCGGATTTCACAGAATACCACGGCGCACAGTGGTGGGACGCACATGCAGATGGAAACGCAAGGGTTAACGTGACGCCCTCGAAATAGAAGCCTTTGTAAGGAATTGGTATTGAATCAGATCTTCATTAAATTTGATCGTATGTACAGGTATTTATTTAGAGACGCGTTGTGGTATTTGAAATAAATGTGAATTGTAGAAGGTTGCATCTCTGCTCAAGAGAATTTTCTAGGGTGCTCAAAAAATTATGGCCATGGCAGTTATTTTCACATGCTGTCAAATCATGCTTATTTGCCTCATGATGATGTAAGATGGTATATTTAACTGTGCTGTTTTTTTTTTTTTGTTAACTAAATGGAAGAACGCACAAATAAAAATGTCCTAGAAGGATTAGAAGGAGGAGAACTGATTAGTTTTTCTCTTTATGTCCACATGTTCTTCACTAACAGTTTACACTTGTGTCTGTCAGGGCAAATCATTTATAGGTGGAATGTTGCGTCTGTCAGCCCTGACAGCCAATAACGTTGTGGTGCTGGGCGAACCTGACCAACCTGGCTGCAGCTAAGGACTGAACGGTAATCAGTGTTCATCCAGCCCTGCCCAACACAGCAAAGCTGGCTGATTTTTATGCTTGGTCTGGTTGTAATACAGACTGTAGACTACCTACTGAAAGCATTTAACCATGTAAACCCCCTTTGTGTCATATAGAGAAAAAGTATTGCAACATGATCTGAATTGTTAAAACCAAGTGCCAATGGACCATTTAACATCGACGGGGAAAAAATGCCACATCGTAGTAAATTTGCATTAGTGGCCAAATTAAATATGTCAATAATAAAGTGAAGTCTTGTAATCTGCTGGATCACCATGGGAGGAGTTTTGTTTAGACTTTCCCACCGTGATGTAAAATTGGACAGAAATGGATGATGCAGAACTGTGATTCTGTGAAGTTTGGGCATCTATGAAGGCACCACAGATGCTATTAAATCTTCAGGGCAGATAGGCTGACATTAAATGTTCTGAGCAGCAGACTTTGTCTGCTGTTACCTTATGAAAGTGAATCTGCAGGCCAACATCTGCTCTACATCTCTGTGCAGAAGCACATATAGTAGATATTCACTTGGGAACTATTGTTGTGCCTTAAAGGAGCCTGATAACATTTAATGTGAGGCACTGGTGTTGGCCATAAAAAGATTATTTTTTAGAGTATTCAGGGCTGTAATCGGTGCTGTGTCCATTTCGGTCTTCTGTGGCATAATTGTATGGGGAGGAGGTTCCCGTCCGCATCAGGGCTAAAATTGTAGGCCTGGTCTCGGTTGGGGCTGAAGGGAGCTCTCTGAAGTGAGCAGGGAGGGTTTGGAGTGCGACTCCCTGCTTGGTATGGCTCGGTGTGGCTGGCAGTACCACCGTAGCTGAGCACCAGGGCTGGTCCCGCCTCACTTCTTCTGCTGCCTTTCATGTGGTTACTGGTGTTTGTTTTTTTTTTTTTTTTTGTTTTTTTGAGGCCAGCACCCCAAACCTTCAGACTGCTCTTAAATTCTAGGATATTCAGCTGGGTTTCAGCTCTCCCTGTCATTTCTTTTATTAAATTTTTGCAAATGGGTACTGTGCGCGTGGGTGTGTGCATGCGTCTGTGTCTCTTTTTTCCCCAGATGTTTAAGATTAAAATCTTTAGGGAAATGGTGATGGTGAAAAGATCAGCAGTTTTCCTTCAGGATTATTTAAGTTTGAAAATTCAGTAGAATTTTAACAGTGGTATTAAGGGGCTAAAATGGCAGTCTGTTTTGGGGGGCCGTGTCTTGTAAAGGCACTAGCTGTCCTTAATAAGGAAGGACAACTAGAGCGGAATGTCCTACAATGTCCTGCTCCCGTCTACGTCTTAGCATTTCATTGGCTCAAGAGTGGATAATGAGCTCTTTTAATTTAGTTTCATACAAACGATAATTTTTCAGAGTTCCTTTATCACTTTTTGAAGGTATGAGGGGTGCTATTGTAGCTCAGAGTTCATCAGCACAGAAATAATGTTGCTATAAGTAGAGCAAAGAAGATGGGGACTAATAAAGGAGAGAAGAGGAAGCAGGAGAGAATTGTGTTTGTAATGTGTTGCTTTCCTCCCTGTTAATGTCTCTGCTTGTCTTTATTTTTATCTGGTTGAGCTTAATTAGCTCAGTTTTGACCCATTTGCACTGCGGTTTAGACCTGCCCCAGGAAGGGGGGGGGGATTCAGTGACCCAGGACTGGTGCTCTGAAAACCCGAGCAGCTGCCCCGTGTAAAATGCACACCTTGTCTTCCTCAGAGAATCGGTTCCAGTGTGTGGCAGAAAAATTAGAGCAGGACTTGGACTTCGTTAGAGCTATGAAATGCTCGCTGGCTGATGCTCCCTGCAACAGGTCTGCTCGTCCTCAGACATGTTTAACCCCCACTTCCTGTCTCCTCTTTCTGAGATTTTTTTTTAATTTAATGAAATGATTACTGTAGGTGTTTTCAAGTTGTCGTTGTATTCTTCCCTACTGACCAGTGGAGAATTTCTGAGCCGCGGACTTTTCAGGGACCGGCTGTCTGACAGGGTGATCCCACACTTTGACTCGTATCGTCTCCTTTCATCCTGGGTGACGGTGTTCAGGACGTGTCCACGGTGACACGCGTGTGCTACACATGGTTCTCCTCTCCGTACCTTAAGATGCGTGGTTGCCTTTCAGTGCTGCTGTTGTACTTGTGTCACGTGGCAATGCGCCCGGTCTGGTGTTTGGAGTCTTCCACAAGGTTACTGTTCGTATTGGATTCTCTGTGGGATCACAGTAAATTTATTGCCAAACTTTGGCATTCAGCATTGTTGTTTGAAGAAGTCCTGTTCAGAGAAGCACTGTTGCGTTTAAAGGAAGGCTGCAAACGTTCATATTGTTTTGAAATAAGGAAAACACTTTTTTGTCATTGTATAGTGGCTGCAATTACTGCCTGCTGTAATTCTGCTGTTACTTCCTGTCAGTTCTGTGTCAATTACGTGAAAAGAAAAAAGTTAGGAAGAACGCAAGGGAATGTATTGTTTTTAAGTTTTAAATAAGTAAACGTGATTGTTTGTGAGAAGGTACATCTGAATATCTGTCTGAGTGTATAATGTTGAAAGGGAAAATGACTTGAAGGGATTAAAAATGGACATAGAAACATTCTGTTTGTTTATGGCAAACTGCTACGATGTTCTCTCACTCCTTCTCTCTGCCCTCTCCCTCCACAGACTGTGAATATTACAGCCACAGTGCCTCCCGCAGGTGCCCGCCAGGTGGGCTGGCCTACCCACAGGACCCAGGTGGCACACGCCCTTTGCCTTCTGAGGACCTTGTACGGCTCAGCTTAGCCAAAGGGGCGTCCATGTCGCTTCCGTCATCGCCACTGTTGCCCCGCCAGTCCTACATGATGACCTCACACTCCACCAAGAAATCGCCGGGTAGGACGTTGTTTGTCTGTCTGTCCCCTCGGACTGCCTTGTCACAACCTGCCACCATCTTTGTTTCGTCACACTTTCTGGTTTGATGTACACAAACATATGCTGCTCATCAAATTGGCAAATGGCTTTAAGTATAAAAATATGATAGGATGCTGCTACGCTGGCCAATCAGGAGCTTCCAGGAAAGAGACCTAATGTAGGTTCCTCCAATCCTTACAGACACTTCCCTGTCAATCATGGCAACACTGTCCCCTCCCCCTGTCCCTGTGCAGACATTCCTTGGCTCTGAAGCTGGTCAATGTCTAATGGGAATCAGTGTTTTGTGCTTCTTTTTTGTTCCTGTGCACTCGGCGACTCATTTCCTGACAAATGCTAAATGCTGCTGCTTTGTGGTAGGCTGGATTTAATGGGCACTTTTTTCATAGATGGTGGGAGAAATGTTGAGCTAATTAGGAGTATGTCCATGAGCTGCACACCCACAAGCCTAATGGCACCGGCTGGTCCTTTGATCACTGCCTGAGATGACTTGACTTTGTTGTAGAGCAGTGGAGACATGTGTGACACAGGGCCTTCACACGGCTGTTGCTCAGCTTGGGTAGGACACTGACCTCTGCTGGCCGTGGACTGCAATTGCAACCTGTCCTCAATCTTGCGTGAGGTCCATTTATGCTGCTCAGTTAACACAGGTCCCGGCTAAAGTGTAGTTTGAGTAACGCCATCCTCACACGATGCCTTGAGTCTGCTCAAGTGCCGCCAAGTTCAAACTGCGAGGACAGGGGTAGGCGCTGAGTTTGTTTTCTCCTGAGTCCTAATTTATTTGGCTTTACTGACAAATAGGGCCGCTTCAGCAGCGCGTGAGTCATGGCAATTGCCGCTGCAGGCACTGACTGGGGGGGCCCACAGGGTCTGCTGTTGGGTGGGGCAGCGGCTGTGTAACATCCATCTGCTCCCTGCCGGCCGTTAACCCAAACGGCTCACGTTCTCCTCATCAGCATATCTGCATATCAACACTCTGAGCTACATGCTGTCTGTCTGAGTGGTGATGGGTGCAGTCAGACAGGACAGAGCTGCCCCCCCCTTCACCTGGTGCCATTTTTGTGCTGCTTACACACAATCGCAAAGATGTATCAACACATTTTTCCAACACCAAATATATTTTCTCACCTCATCAATTTTTTGTATGTTTAAAACATTCTGGGAAAAAATTATATTCTCTTATTTGCTAGTTTTTTTTTGTACTTTTAGCATATTTGCCCTTATTTGAAAGCATTATGAATGTTGTTAAATTTTTATTATAAATTAATAACTAATAATAAATTTAAAGGCACATGGAAAGCTTGCAGTTCCATTTGTTTTGATTGGCCGGTGACTCAATGGGTAGCATATCAAGCTGGGATGCAGAAGTCTCCCGGTTCGAATCCCACCCCCACCACCAATTGTGTCCCTGACCAAGACACTCAGTGCTAGCTCCCCAGGCCCCGAATAATGGCTGCCAACTGCTCCCCCAGAGGTTGGGTTAAATGTAGAGAACTTATTTCATTGCAATATGTATGTGTCATTTGTAAGTTGCTTTGGACAAAGACATCTGCTAAATGAACAAATTTAAATGTAATTAATAAATTGTAATTAAAAGGTACAACAACTAGTCCCTGCTAGAGCTTTCCAGTGTCAATGGATACAAAGCCGCCTATAGTTCATCTGGTGGATGATGCCTCACACCCTACACCAGCCTGTGCCTGGTGATGTAACCCCGGGGCCTTCCTCAGGGCTTGTTAATTCAAACTTCAGACCCTTGAAGAGGAAGTGCTGTTGTACCTTTGAACAGTCAGCCTGACCTGCAGCAGATGTAGGTGCGGTGGGTAAATGCATGAGCTCCATGCGTGGTTGTGGAGGGCGGGCCTCAGCAGCTACAGCTGGCCTACGCAGAAGGTTCAGCATTTACAGGTGAGCAAAGTCACCATGGTGATGGTACACTGCGTGGGCCAGCCATTTCGAGGCTGACACTCCGTCAGGTGTTCACGTTGGCACCTTATATGTGTAATGGTGAGAACACCCTGCTTTGTCTTCATGGACACTCACTGTCACGTTTTCCAGCGTGTCTGTGTTTCAGCGGCTGTCTGACATTCTTATTCATGGTGTTTTACAAGCCAACAAAAGCACATGCTGTGCGTCAGCTTAATCTCTCAGTAAATGCGCAATGGAAATACGCGGCTATAATTGGCTAGGAAAGCGGACAGATTGCTTTGTGCTCAGCAGGACCCCCCCAGGGTCCCGAGGATTCTGGGAATGAGGCTGGCTGGTACAGCCAGCATTGCCTGCTGGCTACGTGGCATCCAGAGTAGCTAGAGAAGATGTTAATGCAGCGGGGACGCTGGTGGTGCTTCAATGTCGCCAAAGAAGGACACCCGCTGAGCGACAGGACTGACGTTCTTAACTGGGTTTCTTTGACATGTGAGATGCGTGTCTGCTGCTTCAGTGGAAGGGGTGGTGTCCTGGTCTGTTACACCCCTGGGCACTGCTGTGTGTGCTCCTGTGACCCCCATCCTCCCCTGCCTTCAGTTTTTTAAAGAACATGACAGAAAAACCTCTTTACCAACCGAGTCATGTTCAACATGCAGCAAAGACCAGCCTTGTTATTAATGAACAGATGTAGCTGTTATTGTGAAATGTACGCATGTTCCAGTATTTCTTCTACCTTTAGGTAGCAGAGTGTTTAAGGACATGGGTCTGTAATACAATGTTGATCATTTTGTCATCACTGAAGGCCCCCTGATGTGATGTCCTTCAGAAATGTTTTTAACCTGCTGTTATTCTTTCTGTATATAAATGAGGAAAGACCATAGATCTTTTGGAATAAAAGCCTCGGATACTGGAGTACAGACCTTTGTGTGAGCACACCTCCGTATTCCTGCGTGGTCTCATTACCTGAACAGGTGACACCAGATGAGCAGACGGTGACTGTGCAAGAAGCAGACAGTGTGGTGTTCTGCTGTCTCCATACAGGGTGGCTTCAGGACTGTCAACAGACCGAGCTGTTGGCCGTTAATAAAGGGAAGGGGGAACTGTGGAACAGCATTATTGTAGTGTCTGTCTGTGCCTCTCACAGTCATTAAGGTATAAGTAAGCATCAACATGCTGGTTTTCTAGTTCAGCCTGTAGTAATAATAGCTACTTATCCCCCAGGCTTTCTGCAGTACCTACCGTGCTGGTGCCCCATATGGCTGTGAGCAGTATGGTTTGCTCTGTATTTACTAACACCACCAGCAGAGGGCATCGCGGTTGAGGCACCCTGGATTGCAAAGTTAATAGCCAAAATAGCAGGAGAGGCCAAATAAGTTATTCTGCCATATTTATTGTTCTCCAAACAGGTTGGCTGTCGTAAACGTTTTAGCAAACTTGAGTTGTAGAGGGTCTGCTAAATTAGCGTGTAGAATGGCTCTGTGTCAGTGAGTGGAGCTTTGTGGTCCTTGATTGTGATGTCTAAAGCAGGAACATCCCACCTGGTCTTAAGGAGGGAGCTCCTAACTACACTGGGAAACCACAGCACAGGTTTGTTTCAGAGCTGTACATTTAGCCAGTGCACAGCAGGACTCTGACCCCAAACCTACAGTGACAAATGAGGTGTTTCACAGACTTTATTCTCTCCACCCCCCACTTATCCAGTCTTTGACCATTTATTTCCATCAACTCTTGACTCTGTGGGTCTGCAGTCAGTAATACAGGCCCCCACCATGTGAAGTCTGTGATGCAGCCTGCACTTCAACAGGCGTGCCTGTAGGTGGCAGCACAATCTAAGCCCCATTCTCCTGACGTGTAGAGACTGCTCCTGTTTGTTTTTCACTCATAGGGATTTGAACTTGCCCGTGAGACAGATGGATTCGTTACTCACAAAACGAAGCATCGTCTTCCTCATGAACTGAACACTGACAACCGGTACCTGTTGTCTTTCTGGGTTAGCTTTGTTTACAATACTCATATGGTTTTGTGTTTACCTGTTTTCACAGTAAAGTGAGAATGTGGGATTATGGGAGGTCTGAGTGATGAGGGGTGCGTGTGCGTGCGTGTGCGTGCGTGTGCGTGCGTGTGCGTGTGTGTGCGTGTGTGTGTGTGTGTGTGTCCTCATCTCCACTCTTCAGCTGCAATGCTGCCATTGAAAGCTTTCCATCAAACAGGTAGAGCTGGGGCTTTACACAGATGTCATGAGAGACAGGGAGGTGCCCCCCCACCCCCCAGGTCTAATTTACCAAATTAGCCAAAGGTCACACATAGAGACGTGAGGGGAACGCAACCGCAAGCAATTGCATCGTGCGTCATCCGGCTTCACGGCAAATAACTTAACGCATGAGAGTCGGAGCCCAGTTTTGCGGCGAGTCCGTCTGTGATGCTGAAGGACGGGTGCCGGTGTGAGCGCCAGCTCAGCGGGGAGCCTGTGGCAGCAATCATGAAGGATGGGTGAACTGGCACCCCAGGGGGCTCTGCGAGGGGTTGGCACTGCACAGTAGCCTTCTTACTTGGATCCTTTGGTTCCGGGATTAGTGCCACATAGCCTGGGAGGCTTTTGGGTCGTTTGGTTCTGATTGTTGGATTAGTGGTCTGAGGGAGAGTCTGCAGATCCCAGAACTGTTCCTGCATCCACACATGCACGCACGTGTGTGCGCATGCATGCATGTGTACACGTGACACCTCATGCTCACAGAGCGATATGCCCACACACATACACACGAAGTCGCACGTGTGCAACAGATAGGGATGCGTTTGCAGGAGTCTGTGCGGCCTCACACTGGGACATGTTGCCGTGGTTTTCTGCTTTCGTTAGCCTATGCGATGTGCTCTTGTCCTGTACTGATGTTCCCTGTAGCTCACCCTCACACCCATGTGGCACAAGGCATAGCGGCTACGGCCAAGCTAGGTCAGGCCAGGACCGCCAGTACCCTCTCAATTCTCTTGTCTCACAGCCCATCTGGAAGTACTTAATCTAGCTCATATTTTCTCTCTCTCTCTCTCTCTCTCTCTCTCTCTCTCTCTCTCCTCCTCTCCCTCCCCACAGGTCCAATCAGGAAGCCCAAGCATGTTGAGAGCCCCCGCATACCCGGAGATACCATCGTCTCTGCACTGAGGAAGGTGGCCCAGCACTCAGAAGCTTCCCACAATGGTGAGTGTGCGTGTGCGTGCGTGCCTGCGTGTGTGTGACGGAACAGGAGAGAGAGAAGCAGGGACGGACACAGTTCAGGGTGGCTTAGGGTTTGAGACGGCATCAGCGTGAGGTTGGGCAGGAGACCTGGGAAGGCAGTGAGGAGGGTGAAGAATCCAGGCTTTACTCCAGGTGTGTGCGTGTGTGTATCTGTGTGTCTGTGTGTGTGTGCGTGACTGGCCATTGATCTCAGGGTTTCTGTGGTCAGCATTTCAGTTGTGCAGTTGAAGTGTGCTGCTCTGTAAGCCGTGGATGAGTTCTCCTTGCTTGTTTTCTGTGTTAGTTACCTTAGTTTAGATTTCAGTTCAGCAGGCACGTCTTTGTGTTGAGCTCCACGTTGTGGCTTCTGTGTGATCACTGTTTGTTCGCTGTTTTTCCTGAGTTTCCAGATTAGACGTCTGTTCATTTTTCTGAGCGCAAGTACTGAAACACAGCTTCTTTATTTTGATGTAAGATGTGCCGTGTGGTGTTTGCGCTGTGTAGTATGTCTGTAGTCTTTTGCCAAGTATATCATGGAAAGGAGGACACAAGTCTTCAGTTGTCTGGAACTTCAGAAGAAGTCAGTTTGTTGCCAGTTCAATGTATAGAATAAACCAGCGTGTGTGTTTGTGTGTGTCTGGCCATCTGTGTGTATCTGTGTCACCATTCTCCAGTTGATTTCTGAACCTGAGTGTGTGTGTGAGCATGCGTTTTTTGTGTCATCATTCTCCATTCATACCATCATGGTTTCCACACCTGGGTGTATTCTGAATCACATGGGTCTCGATGACAAGGAGACGGCACCAAAACCGCTTGTGTTCCCATACCATTTTTTGGAGCATGTCCAGCTCTGTCATCTGCCACCCGGTGCTTGGCGAGGCCAGAGTGGGCATGGGTGAGTTGCCGCCTCTCCACTGGCTTTAGTGTCAGACTGGAACTGGTCCAGTTTTTACTATGATAGCAATGAGACCATTACTGCAGATGGATTAATGATGGGAAACGGGTTGGTTGTGTTGACCTAACATGGGTCTGCCTGCCAGCACCATGTCATTCACATGCCCAGTGCATTCTGGGAGCCAAGAAGAGGCCAGCGCCAATCATTTGCGCTAAATGCTCTTGCCACCGTCTGAATTTCTCAAACCCTTTTAGTGAACCTATCAAGGTTGGCATGAAATTGGCTGCTGCCATCAACTCTTTTCAAGGTTGTTCAAGGAGGAACTTGTGGTAGATGAATTTGGCATTTTTGGCCTGTGGTGTTTGGGGCCAAAACTAGATCTGCTTGTATTCTCACTAGGCCATTGGGGAGGGGAGTTAGTGTCAGGTGGCAAGACTTGGACATCTCAGCAGATCTGAAAAATTAGAGCTCTCTTTGCATAGTGTGTCAAGGACTTAGCCCCCACCTATGTGAGGCTTGGCGCTCGCTGCTTTTCATACTTCACACACGCTTTTGATGTGTTGCATCATGTTGGCTGTGCTGCACAGCCTTGGGAAAAGTCATTTGGAGTGGCTCTTTGTGAACATTGAGTCATGTGTGAGAACCCGTGTAAAGTTAGCCATTGACTAGGGAATATACGACATGCTAATGCTATCAAATGCTTCAAATTCTGCAGGGTGAAATTTTAGGTAGTGGGACACCACTGCCCTAACAGAGCCCCCTTGAGAAAGCAACTGCAGGTAAACGAGAGGAACAGCCTGAATGCTTGTGTGACCTTGTGCTCTCAGCCCTTTATGGACGTTTTAATGGAAGCACAAGAACTCAACTCAAAGATGGAGCACACAGGAGCTTGATGAGTGGCCTTCAGGAGTTCAGTGGCCACTGACCCATTGGGTAGGGGTAGCCCTGGAATGAGTCACAGCTGAGGATGGAATCTCTGGAGGGATCTGAAAGGAACGTCCTTGTGAAGTCCCGCAGAGGGAGAGGCACACCGTTTTGGCCCAAGTGTGACCTTTTGGCCCGAACTGTCGTCACACTGGAGAAAGTGCTGGTAGCCCAGAAGCATGGCCCTACTTTGAACTTCCCGGTTTCTCGTGACCAGTGTTTTTATGGTTCCTGCAAAAGTTTAGCTGCGTTCCAGACATGGGGTTGGGGGAGAATAGGAGCAGAAGTTTCAGCCGATTGTCCACCCACCACCAAGCATTAAGTCTTGCAAAACAAGAATTGCAGTTAAGCAGAGATGTTAGTGTTAGCGATGAACGAACCTCCAGCAGTTTGCCTTTGAAGCAAGATAACGTTTCCTGAATGTTACACCCTCTCATGCGTGAGTCACGCAGTCGTGGTAGAGTGATGGCACCAGCTGTGCGTGCAGTTGGCGGGTTTGTGCTGTATCGCAGAGATGATGGTATTCGGTGTTCACAGCCCTGCTATCTGATTGGTGGCCACTGATCTGAGTTCTGTGTAGTATACACAAGTACCAGTCAGCTCTTGGTGAGTGGTAACACAAACAACACTTTTTTTTTTTTTTTTTTTTTCTTCTTCTTCATCCATTCACCCAATAATTACTTATTGTACCAGGTCCTCATCTTTAAGGCCTTCTATGTGTCGACCTGTTCATGCCATTTGGCTGTTTGACCTTTGCTGACTGCCCTGCACCAGATGTGGTTGGTATGACTTTTCCTTCACCTCCACTGCCCTTTTACTGAATAAAAGTCAGCTGGTGGCTCAGTGTAAGTTATGCAGGAACCTCGATAGTGAGGTGGAGTATGAATGGAGGTCACAGCTGGACTCTCCCAGGGCCTCAGCCTGCTTTCCTCTCCCGTGTTTGAAGATCGAGCTTCACTAGAATGTCTTTGAACCTCGCGTGGACCTCCTAAACAGCTAAGCAATCTATATATACTTGTTAAAGAACACTGTTGTTGCAAAAATGTGTATACATTGATGCTATATGATTAATTGTAAGGACGCTGAGGACCACATTTTTATTTTTGGAAATGTTAAAATATCACTGCACGTTTAAAAAGACTCAGAAAAAAGACCAGAGACCAGTGTCCACATTTGTTATGGAGGAAAAATGAGGTCTCCATAGCAGCTGAAAAAAAATTCAGTTTAGCTTTAGTTAACACAGCCTGCATCATTAGTATGGGAATCTTTGAACCCTGCATAAAATGCCATGGTGTTTCTGTGCTCTGCAGACAGTTGCCATTAATTTCTGAATTATGTCCTCAATCCAAAAGAGGTCAAATAAAACAAAACAGCTCATCCACCATGTTTGCTAGAAGTCTGTGTTGCTAATCAAAGCTGCAGAATGAAAAGCTTCATCTTTGAGGCATGACTAACTGCTGATGGGTTCTCGGTGTATTTTTTATACTGCCAGCGGTGACTGTAAAAAATTGGAGGGAAAGTTTTCTTAAGTGGCAAAGCTGCTGTTTGATAGGCATGAACTTAAGCCATAGATTCCGTTTGCACCTGAATGTCCCAGGATGCATTGGGCCACTGTTGGGTAGTGTGCCGTCTTTTCAATTTATTTGGGCGTAACTCTTGAGGTGAGACATGCCGTTTCACGATGTCCATTCATCTGTTAGCATGTGGGGATACTCCTGTCCGTAACAGTAAGCTGAGCTACTTGCACGTTCTCCAAGTTCATTGGTTCAAAGGTCATCCTCCACCCAGCTTTTCTAGAAACGCCTCATGATTCACAATGACAATGGAAAATAAGGCTGTTTTTGTTTGGTGTCCTGTTGCTGAAATGTGGTTGTGGTTGCCTTATCAAGTCTCTTGCGGATAGTGATGCGATATCAGGCTAAAATTGCATAGAGCAATGGGAATAGTCTTTTTTGCTTTGCGCAGGCTGCATGCCAATGCTGGAGACTTCAGCAGAGGCACAAAGTTCGTTAAGGCTTCTGAGCAGGGTGGTCGTTTGTCACATCCCACATTTTTCATTTCACAGGTGTGCCGTGTGTGCGGTTTACCAGCTTTGAACTCTATGTACTCGATACTCTCCTGGCATTCCCATGTCAAAGAGATGGCCATTGCAAGTTCGGTATTCTGCCTACATTTAATAACGTATAGAAGAATGACAGTTGGTTATGAGAAGATGCGTGTGGTTTATAGAATTGACAATAAACACCTTGAACACCTCAACTACGCACTTCAGGCTGTTTGCGGTTGCCTTGTTTGTTATACCTTCTACGTACATTTTGCTACTGATGTATACGGCTGTGCGGCATTACATCCTGCATGCATTCCATTGAGCCATACGGATATGCAACATTTATTTTACATTCTGCTGAGAAGTGTGGACGTGCGTTATGCTCCACCACATTTGTATTTGCCTTTCAGCTGCCTCTTGTGTTTTACTGTGTGTTTGCACAAACCAGAAAAGTATATTTTCCACCAACACGGACATCAGTCTTGCACCGCGAGGTCAGATCTATAGGAAAAGCTGGATACACACTTCCAGGGGAGACAATTACTCCGCTGTCTGGAAACGGAGCTTTCCAAGCCGTACGTGTTAAATGGCTCAAGTGAGCCTGTGTGCTTCGTTCAGGTATGTCCATCGATTCACCGGGATAGAAAATGCTCAGGTTTTGCCTCTAATCTTTAAACACTGTGGTACGGCACAATGACCTGTTTTGGCTTGCAGGAATCGTGTTATTTACAGTGTCTATGGTAGCTCCTGCCAGAGAAATACACATTTGGAAGATAATGACGACAGGAGGGATGATTAGGAGGAGCCGTTTTCAGTTTGATGCTGATTGGTGTTCTATTGGGGCCCGCTTCAAGGAAATGCTGTGATTAGTTTGTTGAGGAAAGGAAGGCGGGGCCAAGCGTGACATGCACGTGGCTATTTATTTGTGACAGAGATGCATTTACACAGGCAGGGAGCCGTCACAGAAAGGCCATGATGTAGTGCGCTGACCTCCATCTTGCATAGTAAATAGAGCATTAATTATCACAATTACTCCCCTACTGGTCTAAAAGTGATGTACTGCTGAAATCTGTGAGCTGCTTTGCATTCACCCCCCCCCCCCCTTACACCAATTAGGCAAAAAGGCCCCCAACATTGATGGAATGTAAATGTGGATTTTCCCCGGCGGGTTCAGATTGCATTTGTGAGACCACCAGAGCCATTGTGTTTAACCAGCCTGTGTTTCCAGCTGGCGGAGACTGATGACCTGTGGGGGGGTGGGAATTGTTATTAAAGGTCAACACACGGCTCTTTATTGTCTACCTGTACTGGTTAACTGCTTAAATGAAGACACGGAGGGGGGATTGGGGCTCCTATTGGTTGGTTTGGTGTGTAGGATTCATCAGAAATTTGTTGCAACAAATGTGGCGGAGGTCCAGTCTGCTGAAGAACCCAGGGGTGAGAAACAGCACCACAAGAACCTGAGTGGTGTGGCCAAACAGAACCATGCGACCTGGACTCCATTCACATGTGAGCACACTAGGGGTTTTTCTCTTGCTGTGAGATGAGTTGCATAGATGCAGGGACAGAATACAACCAGAGTAGTTCTGGAGTCAGCAGTGCACTTTCATCTAAAAGAAACGGGACACTCAACCAATGTGCACATTTTGGATAGAGAGGATAAATGGTTTGAGAGAGAAGTGGAGTCAATTTTATGCAAAAATTGAAAATCCTTCCCTCAGTAGAGGCCTCAGACACAACCTGTCCTCTATTTTTCATGCTGCTCTTGCATCTGTCTGCATGAAGATTAAGAGCACTTCACACCACCAGGTCAGCCACTCTTAATGACTCTCTTGTGTTGACAAAGTAAGCAGGAGTCAGGACATCTACATCCTTATGACTCTCTGCCTTTGTTCACCTAACAAGCCTATCCAAGGGATTTGAGTACTGAAACTACCCTGGAGGGTAAATATGGGGTCCCTGACCAATTTTGTCTCAGTCTGAAAAAGCTACTTGGATCAGTAATGAAATGTTCCTATCAAAATGAAGTCCAGTTGACATGATTCAACTTCCAGACAAAGCTCTCTGTTGTTTTACTGACTGTCGGCTCTCTTGGCTGTAGGTAGGTTATCTCTTTGCAGTAACATGTTCCAACAGTTACATAAAAGCCATGCTTTTATTTAGCTGGTGTTGCACTTGTGATGAGGACAGTGTTGGAACAGTGTGTATACACTCTGCATGCTGTTACATCACATAAAACTGAGAATTGTGAATCGAAATACAGGACACTGCTAATAACAGTCAGTATTTTTTAAAGTTTAATTTGTGTCATACCCGAGTTATATTTTATGAGGCAAAGGTAAAATGATTTGCCACTCTGTCACGTTTCCATTGTGGTGTTTGCCTGCGCTAGAAACCACCAACCTGTAGGTCACAGACATGAACTTCTGTAGCAGACAGCACCGCTGAACTTCTGCGTTTTTGTGTCTGTAAGCTGTAGGGTGCCTGAGGTTGGCGTGTCTAATTAAGATACTCGGTACAGGGGGAAACAAGAACCCCTGTGAGGGCAGGTTTACACGTGCGTCCACGTGTCTGTGTACATGTGTCCACGAGCGTTTTATGAATATACATTTAACAGGCTGCTCACAGACCCACAAGTCCCACTCCATGGTTTTGTTCAGGTGATTTCACACCCAGCCTGTCCTCTTTATTTCCTTCCTACGTTTGAACAGCAATTGTTTCAAAATGCCTGTCTGCGCCCTCCAAAGAAGCATCGTGTAAGAGTGAATGAAAAACTGAAAAAAAATTTCCCACAATGCTGTCTGTTGCTGTTGTGGTAAGTGGTCTCAGAATTCTGCATGTCGCTTGATGGATGAAAACCATCAGAGTGGCTGCACCTCTTTGAATTCTGGTCAGCGACTCCAGTACCTGAGTTTACTGCCAATGAGTCAATAAAATGTGAGAGTGCTAGAGGGAAGAATACATGTACCAGTAAACAAGAAGTACGAATAATCAATGTTCTGCACTTCAACAAAAAATCTGATTTGCAAGCTTGCTGTCTATTAGCAGGGTGTTTAGTGTACTAGGTGCCGGTGTGTTCAGGCTTTCCTTTAATGCAAGTCAGTGGTGCTGCACTCTGTGGGTGATTTATGAGATTGTGTGTTGAAACCGGACCAGAGAGGGTGGGTCAGCCCCATGAGGGTCACAGGTGGTGACGTGCATGGACAACACATGACCTATGGGACAGAGTCTGTGACCTGAGAGACAGTGATGGAGTCAGGGGTTAGAACTGACACAGCTTCTCTTCTGCTCAGCCCAGGATGGCAGCAGAGGTGGGTTGGTTGCAAGTTCCTGGGGTTGGACAAGTGTCTGTGTGACCCAGATGATGTGAAGGGGTCAGGGGTCATGGCGATGACCTTGCTGGGCTTCCTTACTACCTTAACCCTGTGGCAGGTCCAGGTTCTGTAGCCAACTGAAGGCTATAGCTGTGAGGGGAGGGGGTGTCCTGTAGCGTCACTCAGCCTGTGGACAGGTGTGCAGCCCTCAGGCCCACGCTGGTGCCTAATGCTGGTGGTTCCCTTCACAGAGCTGCACGCCCAGCGGGAGCTGAGCTCCGCCCCTTCACCCGCCGCTCAGGAGCTGATGACCCGCCTCGGATTCCTACTGGGAGACAGCATCCCGGCTGCTGCTGGCATACCCATGGACGACAAGAATGACAAAAAGGTACTTCAGCTCTTGTAGTGCCCCCCCCACCAACTGAGAGAGAGAGAGAGAGAGACAGAGAGAGACAGAGACCTGTTTCTCGCCTGTGTCTTGGCACAAGGATCAAGGCCAAACAGTGCTGGGACTGGCACTGATTTCAGCTCTGATGTCTAACTTTGCTCAAGTTCTTCTTCTGGTGCGCTCTGCCAGGTTTTGTTGTATGTGGGAGCAGAGAGTACACTCTTGCTGGTTACATTCCTGTGCTGTTTCCTTGGTAGACACCACACACGAGTGTCTGTTTAAACGCAGTCAGAGTTCTGATGAGTCTCCTTCACTTCTGCCCGCTCTCCTGACCTGGGGGAGTAGAGAGTGGTCTGGCTGTGCTGTGCTCAGTCCTGAGCCATTACCTAGTGCGACATGCTGATTGGCTGCTGAGTGATGTATATTATGGACTAACCTATGTTTGGCTGGGGCTTTGTGGGGTATAACTTAGACTGGGAGATGTAATTGGTTGGAATGTCACATGGTTAGTCTTGGCTTGGCCTATGATGTGAGATCCCTCACAGAACCAAGGTTTGTTCTTGAATTAATGTAAAACAGAGAAATGTCTTGATTTATGTTTAAATAGAGTGTATAGACTCCACCGCCACGCCCCAAAAAGAGGACTTTACATGAATGTGTTACTATTATTACATACGTGCATTACTATGTACACGTTAATATTTGGCTGTGTACATGGCAAACATGAAGCAAATGGCTGTTTCAGACACTGTCACCAAGTAATTTTCTGTTTCAGTAAATCCAATCTGTGCCTCCCGTTGGTGTTGGAATAGAACAAGACCAGCTGATTTGGGATCAGAAACTGCAGTGATATGTGTGGCTGTAGTTGTGAAGTGAGAATTGGCGTGTTTGCAGGAAGCGTGTCTGTGGTTTGGTTATGAAGTGTGGGGAGAGGCCACACCTGTCTGTTACTGTCCCCTGACTTTCACTCACAGCCCCAAAAACCTCTCAGTCACCAGACAAGTTGCATTGCTCAGGAAATGTGTTTGTTTGATCCCCCCTGGCTGGACTACTGGAGTTTGGATTTAAAGTCTGTTTTGGACCGGATCGGAGCAGCTGTCTTTTAAGATTGGAAAGAATATTAAATTGGTTTACATTAGATGGGCCTCTGATTTGGTGCTCCTTTTGGGATAGACCTTGCATAAATTTTTCCACAAAAAGCAGCATGGCTGCCCCTCTCCAGAGCTTGGCTTAACAGCTTTCAAGTCCTTTAAAGATGAGAGTATTTATTTATTATCTGCTCCTGCTCTGACTGGATGACAAGATTTCACAGGCTGGTTGCAGGTCTGCTTGGACAAATGGCATGTGGACAGAGAGCAGGTCCAGATCCCTCAGAGCTGTGCATATAATAAGGCCCTGTGGATTAGTCCTTCTGCTGTGCAGTGCTGCCCTTATATAAACCAGTGCTGCAGGTACAGTGAGTCGTATGAGCCTAATGGAAGGGCAGCAGCTGAAGTACAGAGCTCGCACCCTCGCGTCCGAGCACCCTGAAAGATTTGGCATAGCTTAAAAAAAAAAACGCTTTATGTAAATGTATCAAGAGCATCTGTGGCCGTTTTGTGGTTAATTAGCTGCTGTATGGCTGAGTGGATGAGTACACTCGTTACACGCGTGTTTTGATATGTGCTGGGGCAGCCTCGTTTGACATTATGAGCTGAGCAGAGTGTGTCATGGGGATGGTGTGACGAAGTTCTGGTCCTCTTCCTCTATCTTGCCCTGGCAGTGTGCGGCGCACGGCCACGGGGGGGTCAGCCCCTGCTCCACCCTGACCGGCAGCACCGCCTCCCCTGGCACGGACAGCCCTTGCTCCACAATCAGTGGCCGGGCAACTCGCCCCACGCTTTGCGGAGCCGTTCCCAGCCCCAGCTCCACCCTGGAGAGCAAGGACAGTGGGATTATGGGTAAGGGGAGAACAGAGCCTGGCTTACACGCTTGTCACAATTCTCTGCTCCTCTCCAAATACTTTCCTTCTAAAATGTTCCTGTTCATCTCCTAACCTGAGTGGTGTGTGCTTCCTGTCCTACTTCAGATTTCTGGTCAGCTGGACCTAGTTCCCAAATAAATTAACAGGTCTTGTAGTGATTTAGAGCTGATGTGGGTCTCAGTTGTGGTGGTGCAGACCTGGTGGTTTTCAGGTCAGGTGTGTGTATGTGTGAGTTTTATTTTGCTCTCTTGAGCTCATCCTTCTGACTAAGAGGTAGTGGTGGAGGGGAGGTAATATGCAGTATGGATGACATGTAAAACAACTACTTATCAGCTCTGAACACCTCTGTGCAAAAGTGGCGAATTTGAGGATGTACCGTATCTGCTGGGCTGCTAGGGAAGGATATTTATTTATTTATTTATTAAACATTTAGGTCAGTGTTTTACAAAAAACACACCAGGTCTGATGTGCTTTTTAATAATTTTGACAGAAAATATCATGCTGCTGCTTTCATAAATACGGTCTTCAAATAAGGGTTTGAGGTAAATCTCCCCTTGATGTTTATATTTTCTACACCTAGGTACCTGCTTATCTTATTAGACTTACTGGTATGTATTTTAGAAAAGACTTGGCAATTCAAAAAAAATGTACAAAATATAAAACAAAAAACAGCAGCTAAACAAAAACAGGATTCTATTCTGGCTTGATATGAGCATTTTGGAAGCTCTTTAGCTAGTTTGTTTTTGTTTTGGTCACATTAGAGATAATGCAGCACATGGCAGCGTTGTGAAAGATTATCCGATTAAAACCTGCAGGGGGGAGCTGTTAATACTAAGCTGTTTGAATGAGATGACATGTGCCCTGCTTTATGCTGCTCTGATTGGACAGTTGCCTTATGCTGCTCTGATTGGACAGTTGCTTTATGCTGCTTTGATTGGACAGGTGCTTTTGAATAAGGTATTCAGGCTGTAGCTTTAAACTACAGTTTTTGAGTATGAGTTTGCAGTGGAGGAAAATTATGTCTTAAGGGGTCTTCTCTTAAAAAAGATACCTGTCTGAATTCTAGACATGTCTTTTATGTCATCCTGTGCACCTGGCCTTTTATCCTTAATGCAAGAGGATCTATTTATTTTTTATCTATTTGAGGACCTGTATAATACTTTCTTGTGATCCTCACATAGTATTTTGAGAGAAAAATACTTTAAAAGCAAGTAATAATTTTTGGTAAGACTTTCTTCTCTGTAGCAGAACACAAGTTCTTTCTGCAATGCCAGTCTTGTATAAGCAGCAGGTAGTACGGCCATTTAAAACTTTGACATCTAACACAGATGTAAAATAACCATATGCATGAACAGGTAAATGATGCTCAGGTGATTGAAAGATTCTTAAGATGTCAGTGAAACTACATAAAGGTAAAAATGCTTACAGGACACATTGCCTGAGTTTTCCCTAATAATGTAGTATGTCTTATTATGTGATGAGAGAAGGAAAGCCATAGTTTGGATAGGGTTCCGTGTGATCTTGATGTGACTCTCTGTCTGTCTGTCTGTCTGTCTGTCTCTCTCTCTCTCTCTCTTTCCCTCCCTCCCTCCACAGCGACTGTGACGAGCTCCTCAGAAAATGAGGACCGCAGTGGATCAAGCCTGGAGTGGAGAAAGGAGGGTGGCTTGAGAGACAGCCGGCGCCACGGCCCAGGGAGGACCCTGCGGGTCGACACTTGCTCCCCAGTGGCTGAGGAGGAAGCCCCTGGGCTTGCTCCCACCCCCTCAGCAGCAGGGAGGGCCCTCCCCCTGCCTTGCCCTCCACATGCTGCCTCAGCCTTTGCAATGCAGCGCCCCAACTCTGTTGCAGGTAAGACAGCTAGCTTGTGTGCCTTCTACAGCCCCACCACCCTTTACTGCCCTGTGGAGGGCTGGTTGAGGACTGACCATAAATGCAGGTACGGCATCTTTGAATCTCAAAAGCAGGCAGGACAAACCTGAGCCAAAACTAACTTGGTAATGTGCCACTGCAGGTGGGTACCGTCCCTATTCAGTGTCCCCAAACTCATTTATTCCCTGAAATGTGACCAGAGCTCTTTGTCTCAGTAAAGCTACTCCTGCTGCACTCAAACAGACCGACACCGAAGCAGCGCCAGGCTCTTCAGCCGGCCGCATTGTTACCTGCGCCCGTTTTGCGAGGTCGTGACGGCTGTGATATCCGTGAGCGGCAGCTGAGCGGACGACATGTAAATTGCAAACACAAACGTGACACTGATGCTCACATAGAGTGCGATGCAGCAGGTGCTCCTGGAACCTGTTTAGGGGTCCTGTGGAAAGTGCTTATCCTGTGTCAGTGTGGGTGTTGTCACGGAACTGGGAATGTCAATGAGCTGTGCGAGTCAACGTTACGCTCTCTCTCTCTTTTTCTGCGCACACACACGTGCGCACACACACACACACACACACACACAGAGTAGGGCTTTTTGCTTTAAGCATAGGTGTAGAGCCAGGTTAGTGTGACTGTCGGGATAAAACACAAGCTTAGCTTTGTGGATGTGCATGTGCTGCCAGTGTCGAGTGACGAGAGAGGGACGTTGAGTGACATTTTGAAATGCCACAGACACTACTTATTTTTCTGTACAGTTTGGCTGTTTACCGTCCTCTACTTTATTTAAAGTCTTTGGATGTATTTGTCCATGTGTCTGTCATCCCTGATGTTGGATGCATGAAACCGTAGGTAGGAGAGGGTGGTTTATTGGCGTTTTTCGGAGTGAGTGGCTCGATGTGTTTTCATCGTGCTTGTTTGAAGAAAACATCCCGTGGAAGCGCTGGAGACCCTGCGATGTGCTGATGTCTCCTAATTACGCACAGATTGGGCTGTTTGCTAAGCAACCTTGAGGATTTATAGAGGCCGGCAGCTTCTAACGTTTGATTTAAAAATGTTACTGTTTGGGAGTTTCATCTGACAAACAGCACTGAAATCCATCCACCGAATTTCTCTTTCACTTGTGTAGTTGCACTTTGTGGTTGGTGCGGTGTTCTATTTTTTTCTTTAATTGCTTTGCATAGTAAAATTTGTTCAGTTCTGCATCACTAACATAATTGTATACATTTAGCATACACGTAAAACTGAAGACTGTAGGCAGACCATAATATGTTAAAACTTTTTTTTTTTTTCCATAAAGGTCAGACATCTGTCATCCAGCTAGGGAAACCGTGGCTGTCAGGTGATGGACCAGGTAGCTCTGTTCAAAACTTCTCAGGTACATCAAGGCCTCCAAAATGCAGTGTCACCTCAATGCCTCTTGGTTATCATCAGAGGCGAGATCAGCACACTGCTGGACCCATCAGAAGATCAGGAATCCAGTAAAAGCCTTAAACCCCTGCAAAAGTGCACTGGTCAGCTAACAACAGGTGCTTATGGGGTCATGCACCAAAAACATGCAGATAAACCTGCTCTAATGTGCCTTCAGACAGGATAACAGTCCTGGCAGGTGATGGAGTTGCTCAGTCAGTTCTCTTGGTGCGACAGACATTTACAATTTTACTTTCCCATGTCCTTCCTTGCCCCTCTAAAATTGTACTATAGCACATGAACATATTTTCATGACATTCCTGACTGTAGTTGTTAACAGACCATGTTATTCAGTGTGAAAATGATCGGTGCGGCTCTGCCAAATGCCAGTTGTCATGAGACCGAATTACTGTTAAGGCAGTGGGTACAGTGCTGCTATAATGAACCCACCTCAGTCACCTAACGCTGAGGAGTTTGGCTCCCAGCCTCTCTCTGTGTGTGCGCACGACTGCCTCAGAGGTGCGTGCGGATGTTGCTGCGCCGTACCCGCTGGCACACGCTCATGTGCGTACGTCCTGACCGCTCCCGTGCGCACGTGGATGCGGGTAACCGATGGCGTAAAGATGCGAGTTCTCAGTCTTTGTGAGAAGACTCCCGTTACTGAGTGGCAGCCTACAGAGGCGGCGTTGACCTTGGTGTTTCTGCTTATGAGTGAAAAGATGGAGATCAGTGTAGCCAGACGACCTCGGTGTAACACTCTGAATCCTCTCACTCCAAGCTAATAAGTCAGTTACCACTTACCCCCCTCCCCCCTCGGATCATTAAAGCTAACAAGTAGCATCCAAAAGTCTTTGCTCATATTTGTTATATTTATGTACATGTAGGTGACTAACTGTTAACATCCTTCACAGTAATTAATGTCAGATTTTATTCTTTCTATTTATGTAGTTTATTTATCTCCCTCCTCGTTAGTTGCCTGTTCCCTCAACATCCCTAATGCACTCCGGCAGTTTATGTCAACACGCTCCCGCTAATGGGGCTTTGTGTCTTCGTCGTTGTTGTGGTGGGCTCGGATTGTGATCGTTTCTGGGAGCCGCTGGGACGCTGCAGTGCTGCTTGGTGAGGTCATTTGTAGGCTCTGCTTCTAGGGTTGAGATGTTCAATCCTGGGGCCTCTTGTAGTGCTCAAACCTCATTCAGATGCCCACCTCAGCCCGTGATGGCTCAAAGCTGAGCAGCGGAGAGCTCTTTGGTTTACCGTCAGCAGTGCTGTGTCCCCCCAGGATTACAGCTTTAAGAACTGGGTTTATCTTGTTATTTTTTACACTTTTGTTGGTTCTTGATCTCATTGTGGCACATCCCCTGGAGTTGGTGAGTTGTCACCAGAGCTGCGTGCACTGGACAAGCGGGTCACATGACAGTGGCGTTCCTCAGCTCCGCCTGCCTCTGCAGCGTGGGGCCTGGGGCTCATTTGTGTCCCAGGGAAACACGGGAAGGCAGCAGACCTGATTAAAGAGTTGTACAGAAGGTAGCCAGAGAATGGGGGCATGCTCTTTACCTTTTAACATGTTATTCAGTAGCTTAAACTAGTGAAAGAATTAAATTGGCATGGGTGATTACATGAAGTCACAGCCAGTGAGTAACTGAGAGGGT
Organism: Chitala chitala; assembly: GCA_025773905.1. Taxonomy (NCBI): domain Eukaryota; kingdom Metazoa; phylum Chordata; class Actinopteri; order Osteoglossiformes; family Notopteridae; genus Chitala; species Chitala chitala. The sequence continues at coordinate 34,047 of JABJVR010004095.1, forward strand.
GGCAGAAGGCAGGCTTTCAGACATTTCATCTCATTTGGGCTTGTATTCCAGTTTTTGCATTTTTTTTTTTTTATCTGCTGAGTTTTAATCTCCTTTTTTCCAGCACATTTTTTCCTATAAACTGAGTTTTGTGTCTGGTGGTCTGGCTGGGATTTTAAGCACCCCATTGTAATTCAGCGGGGGAGTGGACAGAAAGAGCTGGGGATCCCACAGGATCGTGCGCTCGCTGTCTCCAGCGCGCACCTGTCTCGTACCGAGGTCCCTGGCCCTTCACCTGTCCTGCCAGGGCCGTGGGCGCGGTCGCATTGCTACCGCTACATAATGGATGACAGATACGTCACTGGTCCTCCTTACCAGCCCTTTCCAAGGTGACCTTGACTTGAGCATTCAGGGAGCTCTGCACAGGTCTCAGTACAAGCTATTCATCTTTCTATGCCTGAGTCTTGAGGTGTTTTTTTTTTTTTTTTTCTCTCTTATATCCCTCCCTGATGTTTCCACCCCTGTGATTTGCTTGTGCCGTGCGGTGCATTCTTGAGTCTGTGTGTTCCATCTTCTCATCGAAAGCGTAATAAGTGACTCCCCAGTCGGCTGTGTTTCGAAGGCAGGCTAACACGTTCACGCCGCACACACATCACGGTCTGAGACGACGCGTTCGTCCGGTCCCCCGGAACCTGCGCCTGTAGTTGGCCTTCCTGCTGTGGGGGTCAGACTCATGTCCAGTCACATCGCCTGAAGGCACACGTCCCCAGCACACACAGCACAGGAAAAATTATAAAATTTGGTTCTGGGTAGGTTTTTATTGGCTTTCTTTTTTTTTGGGGGGGGGGGGGGTGGCTTTGTCTTTGTTTCTGTTGTATTGATTTGGAGGGACATGTCAGTGAGAGGAAGGTGGCACCGTGCTACAGAACTAGAAAGCTGCCCCTCCTCTAACGCACACTCCCACACTTTCATTTTACCTTTCTATCATTGTTCCATCACACGTGACCCCTCCTCCTCTCATAGTGGACCCCCCGTTCCCTTCTTTATGCTTTTTTCTGCTCTATAGCCACTCCACCATCTCTTGCTTTTTTTCTGTCTCTTTTGTGCTCAATGTCTCTCTCTCTCTCTCTCTCTCTCTCTCTCTCTCTCTCTCTCTCTCGTGCGCGCACACACAAACATCCTCCCTGTCTCTCTCTCTCTTGTGCGCACACACAAACATCCTCCCTCTCTCTCTCTCTCTCTCTCTCGGACACAGTCTGTCTCTCTCATTCTCTTTGAATCCTGCTCTCTCTCTCTCTCTCTATCACTCTTCTCCCCCCATGTCGAGTGAACCATCAATTCATTCCCTCTGACTGCTCTGAACACGAAGCCTTTAAGTCCCGTCAGACCTCTCTCCGGCTTCCTGCTTTTGTGCATTTTTTTTTCTTTTCTCTTCCTCTCCCTTCAACATGTGATGTGCCCCCCCCCCCACACACACACACACACCCACATCTCTCCAGTGACGCAGGGACATCGGTCCCATGCTCCTCATTGCCTCAGTGTAAGCACTGGGCAGGGGACTGACTGGTGACCGCTTACCAGAGACTAAGGATGGAGCTTCCTGTAGTTGCCCTGAACACCTCTGCTTTTGGAGGATCTCCCAGGGTGTAAGTGGCATCCGCCTTTCCTCCACTCCGCCATTCTCTGTGAGTTAGTCTCTTCTCCAGTGGTGCTCACTGTCCATGAGTAACTTCTTTTTCCACTCTTCCCTTGGAGCTCATGGCGACCGCACGCTCACAGCTCGCCTTGCGCATCGGCCGCTTAGCGACAGGACGTGCGTCAGGTTCTCACGGTTTGAATCGCTGCCACAGGTTGTCCTCATCTCTTAGAAAGCTTGCGTTGAATTCATTGTGCGTCGCTGGCAGATGACAAGCATGGGTTTTATGGAAATGACTACGCATGTTTTTGAAATCTTTTGTTAAAATAAAAATGTGGGGTACTTCTTTCTAATGAAGGAAAAAAAAATAACAGTATAGAATGGCAATGTCTCCTTCCACATTTCTGCAGTACGTTACAGAATTTCGGTTGTGTTGCAACAAAAAAGTTTCGGGGCAGTTTTTAACGTTGCGAACCTCAGCAAGCGACGTCACTTCACAACTCTGAAGCTTTGAATGTTCGTGTGGCTTTTACTCGTTTTGTGTGTTGTACACAATATTTCTCAATGTAATCATGCAGTGAGTTACCTGGACAGGTCTGGATGCTGTGACCAGGTTTTTTCAGCTGGTCCACTGATATGAAACCTCCCTCACCTTCCCCCTTCAGCCACCAGTTCCACCAAGCTGGAAGATCTGAGCTACCTTGATGAGCAGCGTGCCACGCCCCTGCGGACCTCCATTCGCGTTCCGTGGCACACTTCAGGTGGAAAAATGCCTCAGGACCCCAAGGGTAAGCCTGTTCTCTGTCTTACCCCTCCGTGCTGCTCGGTTACCCATCTTTTCTTCCCCTCCACTATTCACCTTTGCAGTCCTAGCAGTTGTCCAACCACGTCAATCAGTGACATTTCTACAAATGGTGGTTTGTTGCCCCATTTTTGCCACATACCAAAGCATTCTGGTTTTTACCGACTCCTCCATTAATGCAAACTGGACTAATCCATCACCCACTCATACACACATATCATCCCATCAGCAACTCTGGGGAAAAATGTTTGCACTATTCTCATGTTCTGTAAATGTTGCACAGTTTTTGTGTTTTTGTACTGAACACTGTGTACACTATGCATCCCGCACTTCAGAAACCCTGTATAACTGTGTTCTGGTCGGCGCTATTGTCTGTCCTCATTAGTTGTTTTGTGCACTTTAGGTATAGATTAACATTATATCTTCAGTAGTGGTTGACCTCTGTGTAGTTGTGTGCAGCACCTGGGTCCTGGGGGGATGTTGTTTAGTTTCACTGTATACTGTACTAACTGCTTGTGGCTGAAATGACAATAAAACCCACTTGACTTGACAACTTTTGACAATGACCCTTAGAGCTGCACCAGTCTTCTCTGTGATAGAGAGTAACGGAAAATTGTCCAGAGCCCGGGTGGTAAGATGCAGCATCACCTACAGGTCAGCTTATACCCCATGTTTCGTCCTCCAGGTCGTTTCTCGGCCTACAAGCCTGCGGACATATTGCTGAAGCCGCTGCTCTTTGAGGTGCCCAGCATCGCGGCGGATACAGCTTTTGTGGGCCGAGACTGGCTCTTCCAGAAGTTGGAGCAGGTCCTGGGAGACAAGGTATCTGCTGAGAACCGTGGTGCTGTGCTAGCGGGTGCCGCAGGTGCCGGAAAGACAGCTGTGATCTCCCGCCTTGTGGCTCTGAGCTGTCATGGCAGTCGCATGCGGCAGATCGCCTCAGGCAGCCCTGGAGCGCCCCTTAAAGGTGAGGATGGGAAATTACTTTAATTGGAGTCATACACTTGTACAATGTGCCAATTTATCGGAGCTACTTTGGATTGACAGTAATATGCAGTTTTGCCCTGTAGGTGGCGACATGAGCACAGACCCACCACTCAGCCAGACTCCCCAGGCAACCCCACCCTTAAGTGCCCCCAGTACACTGCATGGGGGCAGCTGCCCTGGGACACCCGAGCTCCGAAGGAGCAGGGAGGAGGCTGTCAAGCGTCTGGCCTCTAAGGTTCGTCCTCCTGCTCATTCCTATTTTCCCTGTAGTCCCAAGGCATGCTGAGATGTCTGAGTCCACAGCAAGCAGCTGTGTTAGAATATGATGTGTAAATACAGAGTTTACCACCACGCAAACCTCGTGTGTAACAAACTGTGTGAAATGGGCTATTGGAAGCAGCGGCTCTGTTGGACTCCTGATTGATACTGGAAGGTCATAGGTCTGCTGTAAGATACAGGTGGCGCCGGCACGTCTCTGTGGTCCCTCACACTGGACCTGCCTGGTTGTACATCTCCATGAGCCTGCAGAGTGCATGCACATGACGGCAGCTCAGAGAGGCATACCCATAGCCTGAGCTTTCGTTAAGAACCAAAATGCAGACTATGGAGTCCTGAAGCTTCTTGTCCAGCATCTTTAATTAAGCACTAATTAAGAGACTCCTCTTTCCTGGTTTACGCCAAATCTCCTGCTTTTGCCCCTCTCACCTGTCGGCAGGGATTTATGTGCCAGGTTCTTTTGAGTGATGCGCGTCTTTGAGAATTCTTGACCAGCAGCGCAACCCACTGGGCTTCCCGTGGCTCATTTGCCCAGAGGCATAAATCAAAAAGTGAACTGCAGGTGAACAGAGCACCAGTAAGCAAAAGCAAGGCTTGATCCAAGGCGTGTTTGATATGTATTCCTGACTGTCCGCTGCTTTTTAAACGATAGGCTCATGAATTGCAAATGACCTTCGAGCACAGTTTCTAAAGACCATTTCTGAATTAATTTTAAAATAATTTCAGGATGCCTCTATTAGTCAACAGGTTTTGACTGGAACACACTTGTGTAGTGTGAAAAACACACCTTGGTATGACAAATCATGTAGACTTTTTTTTTTTTTTTTGCAGCTTTGCACGTAATAAGGGCCGATGTGTCTGCTTGTGGCTCAGTGATGAATGGGTCATTTTGCTGTATTAATTATGTAACCTTGTTGCCAGGGTAACCACCCAACTTGGTGGGTCACTGTGGAGTCACATAAACTATGTGGCAAGGCTCACTGAAAGTGAGGGATTATGGTCTATGTGAGACTCACCTGCAGTAAGCAGGAATGGCTTTATTTATGAGTTTATTTCTTTACGAATTCCCCAAGGATGCAAACAGAATGAAGTATGGAGCCACAAGATAGTTTTTCACACTGGCCGGTTTCTGTGCTTTTTATGTACAATAAGGCAATGTATTGAGTAATTAAAATGAATACGAATGTTTTTTTTTTTTTTCTTCAGTTTTTCAACAAGTAGAAGCCTTTTTCATTTCGCCTCCACTGAAGTACCAAGAGAGCCGTCCTGGCTGTTTACAGTGCGCTGTGTTTCTTCACCAGCCTAATTGTTCTATTCCATGAAGTTTCCGTCTCGCACCTGCTTGAGTTGCTAAAAGACAGATGGTTAATTATTTCATACTTTCTTATCCCTCGCTGTCAAGTGTATCAGTGAATCATTGTGCTTGTTACGCAAGTGCTGGAAAGGCAACAGCCTAATCGTTCTCGAAACAAAATCCCCTTCCAAATCCCCGGCTCAAAAAGTTCTTTTTGACCCTCTGCAAAACCAGAAGTCAGAGATGCAAGTATCTGTCTGTTTTTTTTTTTTTTAACAATCCATGTTGTTATTCTCATCTTTTGAACTTTGCTGTATAATGAACACAAAGTGATGTGTTTGAATGCAGCTCACATTTCATCATGTGTATTGCATCCTATATTTTTCACATTCATTTGAGCAGTGGCCAGGGGAAGAGCTGCACATGCCCTGGAGTGAGGTTTTGCTGCAGTGTGTACATATAATTAGTCATTTAGCAGATGCTTTTACCCAAAGTGACTTACAACATTTCACATGCGTGTTGCAATGAACTAGCACTGAGTGTCTTGCTCAAGGATGCACCAGGCAGCTGGGCTGGGATTCGAACCGGGAGACGTCTGCATCCCAGCCTGATGTTCTACCCATTGAGCCACTAGGCCGCCTGTATGTACATGGAAAACATACATTTTACATGCCACCTGTATGGAGAGGAGTGTATTGTAGCTGTGACAACCTGTTCAGCTCTTCCTGTTCAGCCAGCGTCTGTTTCTTTGACACTAAAACCATCAAGTCTGTAGATGGAATGCATTAGCGATGGACACATTACACACGGCTTTGTTTTTAAAGGTCAGCCTGAGGTTGCTGTTCCTGTCAGTGAAAGGCACTTACAGATCAGGTGTCTATTCTGAATCCCACCCCTTCAGCAGAGAGAGTGAGTTGTCAGCTATTTGCTTTGGTTGTGCTCTTGTAATGAGTCCTCCAGGCCACTGGCAGCAGTGTACAGTCCAAGAACAGTACACTTAATAACACGGTGGTATGAAGAGTGGTCTGTTGCATTAAGATCCTCAAAGTAATGTAACTTGTTGAACTTTCTAGCAAAAACCATCAATGAAATTTCTGCAGCATGGGTTTCAGCAGCGTTTTTTGTTTAAAATATCTGAACACACTATTTTTTTTTTTTTTTTTTTTCTGGCTACACTGTGTTCTAAAGTGTGTTTCTAAGGCTTGTTGTTTATTGTTGGGTTAGACGGATTGCCTGCACATCTTGTTACTGTGTTTTTCTACCATTACTTCATGGTTTGCTGTGTGAAACTGTTTATGGGTAAGTGAAAAATCTCATGCAGTTTAATGTATTGCAAAGGGTCTGCGCATTAGCTGCAAAGCTGCTTCAGGAGAAAGCAGTTGTGTTTCTGTTACCCATGTTTGTCGAGGAAACAAAAAACGAAAAGCGATATAATCCTTCACCAACAGTACTTTGTGCACCATTAGAATGTGTGCAGAACTTTAGGCTTGTGCCTCCAGTGTCCCACAATCCTGTGCAAGATTTTTGGCACTTCTCGTGAATGAGTTAGTGTTGACACCTGGGGATGAGATTAACTCAGTTCACAGGATATTGAATTGCTCTGGCCCTCACATTTCCTTTCAATTTATGCCTTCAGCAGGGACCGTATTTTTGCCCCTGCAAATGGGCACTTCTTCAGCTGTCAGGTCGAGGTTATGCATTCGTGGTTATGTCCGAGAACATTGCTTTCCTCTGCCAGGGAATGCCAGGATAAATGTTTCCCCGTCTCCTTGACGCAGCGAAACGTGGACTCGTTGAGTGGTTGGTCATGTAAGAGGGCAGGCTGGTACAATAATCTGATCCTCTCTCCCCTTCCTCTGTACCTGCGCACACCTGTGAGCTCCTCAGGTTGTAATTAGTAGTGAATGGAGAGACTATATTTCAAAATCCACAGGGGGCGGTTTTATAGGACCATATCATTTTCACCCTGTTATGATTGGAGAACATCAGTGTCCATATTTCGGGAGACCCATACCCTGCTTATATCAGGTTACTCCCACATATTACTGTCTGCTCTGCCCCTCTGAATTTTCCACCATCTGTGAACCCTCCGGTCAAAGACCTTCTTCACTCTAGATCCTGTGCTTGACATCCTTAAGGACTGTTTACAACAGTGTTTCCTCTGCAGTGGATCATAATACTGATCCAGCCTTGCCTATCTTTAGGTTGACAGTTGACTTTTGCAGAATTGAGGCTTCGGGAACTTAGTGTTAAAAATCTAAAGACAAATAGTCTGTTCCTCTGAGAACAAGAAGCCTGGAGTTTCAGCTGATGTGGAGAAAAATACTGCTGCTGAAATTGAGCAACAAAGCAATAGTGACTACCAGCATATTCACCATGAATACTGCAAGAGTCTGAACATCTTTGTTGTTTCTTTAATTCTAAAAATATTTTTTTGTCCTATAGTCACTTTTGTGGGTTTTTTTTTTTTTTTTTTATTTTTTTTTTATGAAAGCTGTACCCTGTAACTAGGATGTCCTAATGTACCACCTGGTGTCTCAATGGGTAGAACATCAAGCTGGGATGTGGAACTCTCCTCGTTCAAATCTTACCCCAGTCATCAAGTGTGTTTCTAACCAAGAAACTCCACGCTAGCTCTCTGGGAGCCAAAAAATGCCTGCCGGCTGCTCCCCTCCAGGGGGATGGGCTACATCCAGAGAACAACTTCTTTGTATATGACAGACGTACTCGGCTGTAAATCTGATGCCCTCCTTTTCCTTTCTTGGAGCGTCTCCACGTTACCCTTGTTTGTACCCCGTGTCCCCAGGTGGTGGCATATCACTACTGCCAAGCGGACAACACGTACACGTGCCTGGTGCCAGAGTTCGTGCACAGCGTCGCTGCCCTGCTGTGCAGGGCTCCACAGCTTCGTGTCTACCGAGAGCTGCTGCTCAGAGAGAGCCACCTGCAGAGCATGCTGAGCCTGCGATCCTGTGTGCAGGACCCCTTGGCTGCCTTTCGGAGGGGCGTGCTGGAGCCCCTGCTCAGTCTCTGTGAGGGTATGCTCCTACCTCTGTCACACTGCACACGCCCACTGACTTCTCTAATACTGTGAACATCCACTCCTCTTAGACACGCTTGTGTCTGGACACATCCAGTCATCTCTGGCATACCCGCCTGTCTCATTGGACTTGGCCCTTGGGTGGACATACCTCAGTCCTTGTCCACATGTCTCTGGGGTTTTGGAAGCAAGTTCCTCAATTAGTATTTGGAACATTCTCGAATAAATTGATGTTAAAACTTGAAGCAGTTTGTTATCACTGAACTGTGTTGCTTATTAAATTGAATGTTTATACATACCATGTATGTATGTGTGCTGTAGCGGTAGCCTTGACAGTGACTGAGTTTAAACCCTTCTGTGTTGACGTTGGTGATGACGGGTGACAGCTGATGTAGCCCTCTTGCTTGACTGCAGGCTCCATTCTACAATGAGCTCAGTTACGTACAGAAAATAAATAGCTTGGCGTAGGCTTGAAAGCTCTATGTAACAGGTAGAATTTGACCGTGCTGCTGTAAAGACTCTTGTGTGTCCACCATTGAACGTGCTTTTCCAGAGAGGAAGGTGCCCGAGGAAGACTACATCATCCTGATCGACGGGCTGAATGAGGCGGAGTTCCACAAGCCAGACTATGGGGACACGATTGCTTCCTTTATCACCAAAATCGTACCCAAGTTGCCATTGTGGCTGAAGCTCATTGTGACGGTGCGGGACAGTCTCCTGGTAAGACCCCAGCATATGACCTTGCGTCTGCATCATGTTTGGCCCTGTGATTTGCTGGCTCAGATGGGGGCGGCTTCAGTGCTGTTTCCCCCACAAATGTATTTCGAACTTGGTGGAGTCTCTTTAAAGCTCTTTTACTGTGCCTCTCCGTGGAACAGTGTTACCTCATTCATAATGGCAGGATATCCTAGCTCCGATGTTAACCCAGGAGGGAAGGCGTCATTGAATCTTCCTGTTTCCTGCCATTACTTTTTCCTGAGCTTTATGTCATCAGAGATGGAAGTAACGTTGTATTGAGGGGTTATTAGAAAGGGCCACGACATGAGAACGCTGTGCTTTCATATTGAAAATCATAAGAAGTGGTGAATCCAAAGCATTGATTCTTAGTATAGCATTTGTTCTTTAGTGAAACTGCTTTTAAAGAATGGAGCTTCTTGGTTGCCACGCATTTGATGAGGGTACATGTAGGTACACCTGAATGCTGAGTAGGTCAGGCCACAGATGGCTAAGCCTGTGGTATAAAATATTTCTTTATGGAAGTGTTGAGATATTCAGAACAGTTACAAATATGCTCTACCAAGTCTACAACGGTTCAGTGAGTGGGGAAAATGTATTTTACCCAGTACCAGCGAGACTCTAAGTGTACGGTCCTAAAGAACCTTTGACCTCACACCAAAGTGAATGTGGTGCCGTTGACATGGAGATCTGTATCTCATTTGTCTCCTCACCTCTCACAGTAATGGCTACGCGGCAGACTCACCAGCGTCACTGCAGCCGTGCATTTCACAGAATCGTGCCGCCAACACCCGCCTCCTGTATTATTCAGTGTTTTTATGCCCCTGCTGTTCCATACCATAATGACATGCATGGGTTTTGTCTCTCAGCAACCGTGCCATGAAAATGCTCATTCAGATTTAGTGGGTGGAGGGGCTGTAGTTTGAACCTTGTACTCTAAGGTATGGTAATATGGTAATTTTTTGAGGGGGGGAGGGGCTGTTGATTCTGTAGCCCCCAGCTTGCCTTTTATAACTCCAGCCAGGGGCCTGACACTCAGCTCTGAGCCTGTGCTTGCCAGATAACGTCTGACTCAGTGTCAGCCACCTGGGGAAGAGAAAAAAATAGGAGGAAATGATCATGTGGACTTATGGAGCAAGACCTTTTACTGTTTCAAATGATACAAGCCTTAAAAAGTCTAGGGCGGTATTTTGAGTATAGAGTTGCACATTTTCTGAACTATAGCACAAAGAGTGCTTTTCCAGGCCATATTTGTGTTGCGTGTTATTAACCGCTGCTTATATCCGTTTGCTTGCACAGCTGGTCTACCCTAATGTATGAGGGATGGGATGTTTAATCAGAGAATTTGCTCCTAACAGGACATCACAAGCTCGATGCCTTTCTGCAAGATCACGCTGGACGACTTCCCAGACAATCAGGATGTCCTGGACGATCTCAACGCCTATGTCCAGCATCGCGTCGGCAACAGCAAGGAGATCTTGAGCAATATCTCACCGAACGGCAAGGCGGACGCAGGCGTGGTGGGCAAGCTCAGCGAGCACCTGTGCTCACGCAGCCGGGGCTCCTACCTGTACCTGAAGCTGACTCTGGACCTGTTCGACCAGGGCCACCTGGTCATCAAGAGCACCAGCTACAAGGTGGTGCCCGTCTCGCTGGCGGAGCTCTACCTGCTGCAGTGCAACTTGCGCTTTGCCAGCGGCGCGGCCTTCGAGCGCGCACGGCCCATCCTCAACGTGGCGCTGGCCTCGCTGCACCCGCTCACTGATGAACAGCTGTTCCGGGCTGTCAACGCGGGCGCCGTGGTGGGCGACCTGGAGCCTGCTGACTTCCGGCAGCGCATGGAGGCCGTATCGTGCCTCCTGGTGCGGAGGCGAGACAAGACACGTATGTTCTGCCACCCGTCGTTCCGCGAGTGGCTAGTGTGGAGGGCCGATGGCGAGAGCACAGACTTCCTCTGCGACCCCAGGTGAGCATTTCGGGCCGGTCAGATCTCCCGTGCTCGGGCAAGGTTTTTGCGCTGGGTATGTGCCGATGCCAAGTTTGATTTCTGTGCCAGAAGTTTTCCGGTTTTGAAAGTTATGGCTGTGGACAGGATGGTCATAATTGTGGTTTAATGTAGTTCACTTGACCATGTTCAGGCTGAACATGCTATAGGAGAGGCAGGCAGAATGGTGAGAATTCCCTGATCAGTGAAGGATTCTGTGCAGGTTTCGTCTTGGCAAATTACTCTTTGTTATAGCTTGCATAGAGGTAGCCCATCCCTCTGGGGGAGACCACACGTGGGGCCTGGGGAGCTAGCACAGTGTGTCTTTGTCAAGGACACACCTGGCACCAGGGCTGGGATTTGTAGTGGGAGACTTCTGTATCACAGCCTGATGCTCTTCCACCTTGGCAGTAATTTACACTCGATGCACATTGAGCCACCAGGCCTGCAGTAACTAATGAGTTTGTAAAAGTAGGGTTTTATTTCTTTAACTTCGTGTGTGAAATTTCGTCTTTGAATTCAAATCAGAAAAATGAACAAAAGGCTGAATTAGCATGCGGGTGAAATCAAAGAAAAAAGAAAAAAACCACAATATCACCCACTTTTTTTTAACCTTTTAGATAAAAGGCTTGTGTTTTGATTAGATCCAAACCTACTGAATTATTTAATGACTGGAAGAACTTAGTTCTGTGTGGCACTAGTACCTTACATTATAATGTAGTTATTTTAGTAGTCACAACAATTATAATATTGAAATGAATGTGGAATATAGAGTGTTGATCCAGTGTAACTTGTGTTTGCATTTTTATGCTCCTTTATGATCTCCCCTGGAAACCGAACCCCGTGGAGATCAGCTGAGGCTGCCGTCGCGTGTCCTCAGTCATTAACTGAAAGGCTGTTTATCCAGACTTGACTTAAACTGGATGTTAATTTGATCGCTTCCAGCTGGTGTGTCGCTTGTTTCCGCTGTTTTTCAATCTGATGCAACCGAAACTGAAAAAGTTGATGCTGGTAAGCTCCCAGGGTTCATCTGGGGTAGGCTGGTGCCATCGGTTCACAGACTGCTGCCCCTTGACTGAAGACCTTAAAAAGGAGAGACCTGCTGCCCCGTCTGGTAACGTCATCCTCTGGGCTGCGACAAAATGTTACTGCTTTCTTTCTATAATAGTATGTCTGCGCTCTTTTTGGAGAAACCTTACAGTCATGCTTTATACAAGAGAGAAACGCAGAAATCAACAAGACTCGGAGAAGTTGGATGCGGTTTGAGGGGGAAAAACTGCTTATAGACGTTAAATATGTATGCAGCTGCTTCAAATATTAACAAGTAATCTGCTTGTGCGCTCATCCAATGGGTTTTGGCAGAGGACCGTAAAATTCATAAAGATGATGCAGTCTCTCACTCCCGTAGGGTTTTGTTCAGTTATCATTGGCCAACTTTCTCTGCAGTGCTCGTGACCTTATTAAGGAAATGACCTTCAGCCACACGTGTGTCTGCTGTCTGGAAGTGAGCCGCCTTTCCATACCCATTTCAGCGACTGGCCCTTTGTGTTCTCACAGTGGTTGCCATTACGGCTCTCAGGGATATCAGAGCTCGTTCCAGTGCTGTGACCGAAAACTGTCTCCAAAGGCGACCCGTTTATTTTTATTTTGCAACAAAAGCTCAAAACAGCACACGATGCACAGAAAACATTTTTCGTGTGTAAATGCAGAACTGTTGTGGTCATTTTAGTGTAGTAGCAGAGATGTTGGTTCCCCCACGCTTGTCCGTGCAGGCTTGTGGTCCAGATTCTCTTTAGCACCGTTTAATCAGACTGAGGGAGAGTAGCACAGAGTAATGAGGCCATCTTGATGAATGTGCCCATCAGCAAACTTAGAAGCGAAGAGACGAGTGCATTCGTGATCCGTGTCTAAATGAGTGAATTAAGAAGTTGTTGCATGTGAAGGAGAGGGAGCAGCAGGCAGAAGCGTCCCACCGGCCGCGTTTCGGCTGGGCTGAAACACACTCGTTATCGGGCGCGACTTCAGAGCAAACCACCTCAGGACACTCACAGCAGCACTCAAGCTGTGGACTCTGAGAAACGGGTGTGTGTGTGTGTGTGTGTGTGTGTGTGTGTGTGAGGGACAGACTGTATAAACTGTTATCACTCTTAAACACAGCAAGGGATGAAGAGTCTTTTGCAAGAAGTTGTGGTGACGCCATACATAATGTTCCAACGCATCTGTCTTTGCCCCACTGTTCCTGTTCTCCCTTTTTATTGGCTCTTCACCTGTCCCCAGGAGCGGCCACGCCCTCATGGCCTTCATGCTCTCACGCCAGGAAGGGAAGCTAAACAGGCAGCAGACGATGGAGCTGGGTCACCACGTCCTGAAGGCGCACATTTTCAAGGTACCGTGGAGCAAGCTTATGGGGCGGAAGAGTCAGGGCGAATAGCCAGCCATGACCAAAAAGGACAGATAGATAAATGATAATGGCCATATGTGATATGTGAGGATGCGAAAGGGGGTTCTCATGTAATGGGCGAGGCATTTTCCAGAAGCTTCCTCAGCCCTGGCTTCCCGTTGCTCCCTGTTCTCGGGCACTCCCAACACAGGCTGTCTCTGCAGGGCCACAGCAAGAAGACGGGCGTATCTTCCAGCGTTCTCCAGGCCCTGTGGATGAGCTACAGCACAGATGGGCTGTCGGCTGCCCTGGCCTCGCTGAGGAACCTCTACACGCCCAACATCAAGGTGCGTGCCGCGAGGGAGCTGGCTCTGGGTGACCGCGCAGTCGGTGAGCAGGGGGCGCTGTGGCGAAGCGAGAGCCATATCGCTAACTCTGTTGATTGGCTTTGTGCTGGAGTGGTTTACAGTAGCAGGTGGCTCAAGTAGGGCAGTGAACGTGTTAATTTTGTGTGTGCGTACGTGTGTGTGTGTGTGTGTAGCATCATTAGGATTCAGTTCCGTTCTGAGTACACCCTTGACACACAGACTACGAGACACTAACGTTTCCTTTTGGTCTGCTGTAATACCAAGTAGCAGCTGAAATAGAAAGTGTCAACATGTTTAATACATTGTGGCATGATGGTTTTATATGAGTTTAATGTAACTGCAGTGTGTTCCTCCATGGTCGCTGTGGAATGTCATATATGTTTTCAAAACATCCTAATAGGTGTTACTACTAATTTATTACACTTTTGCCAGGTAAATGAAACCAATTCCATTTTCTCCTCCTTTACGCTAGCCAAATTGTCCGCTGTTTGATGGACTGTTCATTATTCAATTTCCTCTGAAAGAAGAAGGCAGTTTGGATTATTCTGTAGGAGTTGTGAAATGACGTGGTATTGCATTTAATGAATTTAGAAAATAGCTGTCTGTCTGCATGAAGGGCCCGATTTATTCTCTGTTTCCTGAACAGTTAAAACAAGATGTTCTTGACAGGGAAAGAAATAACAGAATAAGTTTGTGAATGTGTTGACCATATTTGGTTAGAGTCAATTCTGCCTCGTCTGTTTGTTCCTAAAGACCATGTTTGGTTGCTTAGCGACGCCTCAGCAGAACGCTCAGGTGGGTTATTGCAGTTACTGTGGGGTTGCCTGAAGACACTCGCTAAGGGAAACGTGGTGCGTACACCTGCTGAGCAGGTAGACTGATGCTCAGAGCCCACAGATATATTATCTTCCTCCTTGGCAGTAATTTACACTCGATGCAGTCAACATTAAAAAAAAAAAACTTTCTTCACTTTTCAAACTGGCATGGGTCATGTAGTTCAGCTTTGGTGTACATTTTAATGCGGTCTCCTTGACCCAGGCTGACTAGCTGTCCGTGTTTTTCACGCCCATGGAAGGTGACTTCTGCAATTTAATCTCTGCAAGACTCTTGCTTTTCAGGCCACAGTTGCTAGGTGCCTGGGAGTTTTCGCTGCACAGGGGTGTCATCTGCACAAGCACACACACGCACACACATGCGCACACACGCACACACATGCGCACACACGTGCGCACACACGCACACAATCCCTGCAAGTTAGCCAGGTTACATAGGAATACTAGGTTATACTAGGAGTTTTTTTGGGGTTAGCTATCAGTGAATAGGAATGGAGACAAAGTAGTATGAATAGGACAGGAAACGGTATTTCCTGTATTTACTAAATTCTTCACTCACTGGCTGTGCTGTTTTACATTTAGCTCTTTTTATTGCATTACATTGTGGCATGTGCTTGTTTGAGTAGACTTGACACCACTGTTACAGCAGTATGTAGCTCACTGAACCGTACACGTTACCTCAGTTGCATGTGGTCAGTTGATCGTGGTGTGTTAGCACCTTGGGCTGTGATTGGCCTAGACAAGTTCTCAGAATATGGTTCGTATCCCTGAGCTAAATTCGGGCCTCTTGCTCTGGATATGGGAGCATTACTCTCAGGAAATATATAACCGCAAATCAGTTATAGCAGTTATTAATCTAAAAACTGAATGTCATGGCTTTAAGGTTTGAGTTTTTTTTTTTTTTTTATCACAACTATTTGGAGAAAACTCAGCTGAATGAAATGGAGGTAGGGAAGAATCCTGTGTGACTGTGACAGCATTTATATTAAGAGCACTGACATGCTGAGTGTCAGGCATCTCCTCTGTCACCTCCCCAGGTAAGCCGCCTGCTGATGCTAGCCGGGGCCAACGTGAACTACCGCACAGAGGTGTTGGGTAACGCACCTGTGCTGGCCGTGCACTGCCACCTGGGCCATCAGGAGCTGGTCGGCCCACTGCTGGAGTTCGGCGCCGCTGTTGAGGGTGTCTCGGAGAACGGCACCAGCGGCCTGTGTTTCGCGGCTGCAGCTGGGCACCTGGGCCTGGTCCAACTGCTGTGCAAGAAGGGGGCGAAGGTGAGAGTGGCAGTAGAATGTGGTGGTGGGGGGGCATTTTACTGTTGTGGGAGCTCAGACGTCTGTATGTTGGGGCTCTGGGAGCTCAGACGTCTGTGTGTTGGGGCTCTGGGAGCTCAGACGTCTGTGTGTTGGGGCTCTGGGATCTCAGACATCTGTGTTTCCGATTTGGGAATGCGTCCAGGTGGATCACACGGACAGGAGCGGGCAGTGCCCCTTGGTCCACGCCGCTCTGCGGGGACACCTGGACATTATCCAGTGCCTGCTCTCCATGGAGTGGACCCCGGGGGGGGGACAGAATGAGTCAAGCTTGAAAGCCAGGGTCCTCCAGCAGGCGCTGACTGCTGCCTGCAGTATGGGCCACCTGCAGGTAAATGGCTCAAGGAGGATCTGCTGTTGTACCCTTAAACAAGGTGACAAAGTGCTGCTATAATACCCTGTATATATAAACCGGTGCAGTGAGCTTGATGAGTTGGTGTGCCCGAAGCCAGTTTCTGGATAAATACACACCAAATTCATTTGAAATTGGTCACGTGCTTTTCATGCCTTTATCAGAGAGATGTGAAATTTGGCCAACGAACACTGGGCTCTTATACAACAGGACAGATGAATCCCTGAATAGGACAGGTCAAGCCTGTGTGTCCAGCCCAGTTGACAACACTTAGGTGATAAATGCATGTGTCACATGACACAGATTGATCAACCAAAGTAATTTCATGGTTGCACTTTTTAAATGTATGCATTCAGCACACGATATAATAATGCGACTGTTTGTTTCATCTTGGAGGTTGTGGTCCAGAGCCATTAATCACTTGGCTTTGTTTGACAGGTGGTGCGCAGTCTGCTGGCGTTGAGTAATGAGCACAGCATGCAAATTGATGGCCACGACACACTTTGGGGAGAGACAGGTACGGTGTTATCATTTTATGTGGCTAGCAAATGCTTTTTCCAATGTGACTTCAAGCAGCTCACAAACTCCAGTTATACAGACTAAATCCATTTTTGAATGGAGAAATTTCTGTAGAATACATGTCTCCTGGCACCACAAACTACAGTCTTCAGTTGCAGGTTCAGCCATTACCCTACTGCACCGCTGGCTGCCCTACTCATCCATCATCCACACAGTTATTGCTCTCCCCAGCTGTTCAGCATTGATCCTGTTTAACATCAGTGGTCATATTTAGGCACGGTGTTGCATGTCTTTAATCCCCCTGCGGCTCCCCCACACCACTTCCCTCCCCAGGCAACATCCCTGAAAATGTCTACGCAGCTCAGTTCACTTTGTCTTCTGTGTTGATGGAGCATCATTTATCGGGCTCCCCCCTCTTCTGAATCAGTGTCGTTCCCATTCCAGAGCCCACCTGCAAGCTCCAGTGCCGTTAGGCTGAGCACTGAGTATTGAGTTTGGTCCACAGCGTCCGTTTGGGCCAGGTCCCGCTTTGTCCCGCTTCGTTAGGCTTGGCGTTTCTGATTTGGAACTGCATTCTGTGTAACTCCAGGTATTTGTAAAGGTCTCCTCTGAAGGAAACACACAGACATGTAGGTGTGTTTGATACAAGATACAGCAACTGGACTTCATGGGTGCGTCTGACGGTTACTGGGTTGAATTCCACCACGAGATCTCCTGTGGCCCAGATGGGTGATTCTCAGTAAATAACTGTCCTATGTACATTAGTGGAATTGTAAGAATGATATTCATCCTCAAATGAAAGTTTTCAGTTTGCATGGGAGGTTGGATTATGATGAAAAAGTAGGAGGGTTTGCATTCCATAAAAGCTGGAGAAGGATGTATACCAGTGGACACAGTTACATCTGAAGATGACCGCTCGCAAGTCAAGTCAGCAGCTCGGAAAGCAGAAACCAGACAAGAAGGGGATCGAGGCTTCAGTCAGCTCGCTGGAAAGAAACATCACAGGAGTTCCACATTAAGTAATGCAAAGCAGAAAACATTATCACTGGAAACAGAAAGCTGAGTGTCAGAAAAGTGATGACATCTTAAAATCGGGAGAATATTCTGTGCACTAAACAGAGCGAGAGATGGTTGTTTTGATCTGAATCACGGAGGAATGTTCAGCAGAGACCCACGGCGATCTTTTATAAACATCCTCCACTTCTCACTTTGGCCTTCACATTGCAGGGACAGATGGGGTCTCCGTCGACTGGCATCTTAATGCAAAGGCTGCTGAGCACCGTCTGACTGCACTGATTGGCGTGTGTCCCGCTCACGTGACCTGCAACATGCCCCAGTGCACGCCTGAAGCCGTGCTGAGCCTTTCAATCATTGTAGAAAGACCTGATCGATTTTTCTACATTTTATTAACCTTCCTCCAACAAAGGCTCCGCCGTTCTAATGTGCCAAATTAATTAATGCTGTCGACGTTGCTTTGGCGCCGCCCGCTGTCCTTTCACTTTACTCACTGCATTTTTAGCACGTGCCCATTTAACTCAGTCAGAATAATGGTGGATGAGTTAATAAGATGTACAATGTAAATGTAGGAACAATCTAGTGCTGATTCCCCGCATGACCACTGCTTTATCTGGCCTCATTCTGAATGAGCAGCTGTCAGTGGTGCTGGGATGTTCCATTAGTAGCTGCGGG
>JABJVR010004096.1:4623-15107 GCA_025773905.1 Chitala chitala
GGTTACATTCCTGATGTACCACACACATGGTTACATTCCTGATGTACCACACACATTGTTACCTTCCTGATGTACCAAACACATTGTTACCTTCCTGATGTACCACACACATGGTTACCTTCCTGATGTACCACACACATTGTTACCTTCCTGATGTACCAAACACATTGTTACCTCCCTGATGCACCACACACATTGTTACCTTCCTGATGTACCACACACATGGTTACATTCCCGATGTACCACACACATGGTTACATTCCCGATGTACCACACACATGGTTACCTTCCCGATGTACCACACACATTGTTACCTTCCCGATGTACCACACACATTGTTACCTTCCCGATGTACCACACACATTGTTACATTTCTGATGTACCACACACATTGTTACGCTTCTGATGTACCAAACACATGGTTACCTTCCCGATGTACCACACACATTGTTACGCTTCTGATGTACCAAACACATGGTTACATTCCCGATGTACCACACACATGGTTACATTCCCGATGTACCAAACACATGGTTACCTTCCCGATGTACCACACACATTGTTACCTTCCCGATGTACCACACACATTGTTACCTTCCCGATGTACCACACACATTGTTACATTTCTGATGTACCACACACATTGTTACGCTTCTGATGTACCAAACACATGGTTACCTTCCCGATGTACCACACACATTGTTACGCTTCTGATGTACCAAACACATGGTTACATTCCCGATGTACCACACACATGGTTACATTCCTGATGTACCACACACATGGTTACCTTCCCGATGTACCACACACATGGTTACCCTCCTGATGTACCACACACGGTTATGTTCCTCACCACATGTGCTTTTGTTGCATACAGCCTCATAAAACCACACAACACCTCCTGTGTTTACCGGCTGTTCAGATTGACTGTAGCAACAGGTCTACAGAAGTAACTACATGTGACATTGGGGGCTTCCACTCACTTCTGTTTATTAGCAGGCAAGACCTTTCTTCATGAAGTAGCACTAACACCAAATATGTGAAATATATAATGTATAGGTAGAAACAAAACAAGAAAGCAGCCCGGTGGCTCAATGGGTAGAGCATCAGGCTAGGTTACAGAAGTCTTCTGGTTTGAATTCCAGCCCAGCTGCCAGGTGTGTCCCTGAGAATGACGCTCACCGCTGGCTCCCTGAGTACTGTGTGTGGCTGCCCACTGTTCATCCCAGGGGATGGGTTAACTGCAGAGAACAAATTTCATTGTGACATGTATGTGTAAAATGTATATGTGTGTGGTGACAATAAAAGCTGATTATTATTATTACAACCATACTGTGATTAAATTGAGCATACGTATACCTGTGGAACGTAGAAGGTGTTAGTAATGTTTTGGCTGAAAGGATCAGATTGTAGAGACTGCTGACTCTGTATCAGACAGTACACTTCCAGCGAGGCTGGGATCTAAAAATAAACAGATTAAAAGGCATTAACATGCATTTGAATGCTTGCTGAGATTAAAATAAGTTATTATAATGAGTGCAGATAATGTAAAACATGGGCCAGCTGCTCAATATTCCCACAGACAGCCCATAAATCTTTGGTTTGGGATGTTAGCAAACTGTGCACAGCAAAACCACAAGCCTTCACTTGATATGAACACTCCTTCAATGTAAATCTTATGGTAATGTACTATCCCATCGTGCTTCAGTGCTTCTCCCTGATCTACAGTCAATGGCCACTGTCATGGCCCTGGGATAGCCATGTGTGTGTGTGTGTGTGTGTGTGTGTGTGTGTGTGTCTGTGTATTTTTTTTTTATCACTCTGTTTGTTCATCGAGGCTGGTTTATTGTTTCATCTAATTCCAGTGATTGACAGCTAACTCCATGGATGTCCCTGCCTCCTGTGCTTGTAACAAGTCCACACAACCAGGTTTTTGTTTTCTCTTCTCCTCTTTTCGGAGTTGCTCCTGGCCTGTAGTAAAAGCAAAGTGTATGTACTGGTGTAATTGTGAGTAATTTGTTGTGGTTTTCAGACCATGTTATATTTGTGGGTTTGGGGAGAAGTAATTGCTTATATTGTGTGTTTGGCATATTTATATTTTTCCTGGAAAAATCTAAAGAAACATAAACATTTTGGGTTTGGTTTCTCCTGCTACATGTGGCTTATGGTTGATCAAAACCATACAATTTACTTTGTAGGAAACATAAGCGTAAAAGTACTGAAATGTAAGTATAAGTTTAGTCATGATGTCAGAGCTGAATTTTGCTAATAAACCGTAGAATGCCATTAGCATTCCATTATTTCAGCCTAACTCCTTTGAACACAGTACCAGTGTTGGTTTTTATGCTTCATCTAAAAACTCTTTTGAATCAGTCTGGCAGTGAAATCTATGTCTAAAACTAACAAGCATTTAGTACGAGCACTTCCTGGCCAACTCTCACTTTGTTTGTTGTATCTATTCCTCCTTTTTTTCACTTTTTGGCTAGAAAAGAAAGTGCAGCCTAAATTAAACATTGACATCTAGGTATTTGTGCAGAATGAATAATTAGTAAGTCTCCAGATAATTATCTTTCAGGGCTCTCATTTGTGGAAATAAATTGAATTTTAAAGAATAACAATAGAACCATGTTATTTGTTTTGTAGACACTTTACATGTTTAAACACCCATTCATTCCACAGCAGGATTGCAGATGGTCATAATGGACAGCATGTATAGATGGGTTACAATTACTTAAACAACATGGCAGCAACAAGTTAAAAACATGCCTGTCAGCTGACTGGAAAAACAGTTGTCTGATTACAGGTCTTTATCACTTTTATCAATTTCCTCCAGACTGCAGGCCTTCATGTAGTCAGACAAGACGTTCAAAAATAACATCACAAAAATTTTTTCAATATCACAAAAAAAGTTCATTATCATCTGGCTCTGTACAGGTTACAGGCTCGTCACTGTACGCTGTGTTAAGTGACAGTGTGTAACGACCTGACCTTCTAAACCATTGGCATTATATCACCTTCAGCTGACTCACCTATAGGTCACACTGTTAGGTACCTTAATGCTGACATTTGCGGTGTTCTTTAAAAGTTCAGTATATCCTTTGTTCGTATGCATCCTCCTTTAGACTGCTAATGGCCGCTGTGTAGCAGATTCCAGTTCTGAAACTGCTAAATGAAAAGGAGCATGCAGGTTTTAAGTTTTAATGTGTTTAATTTTATTCAAACCGTATGTTAAAATTCTCAGAAAGCTGGTACAGAAGAAATGTCTTATGTTCGTTGCTTCTTCTCCCCAAAATTTCCAAAAACAGCAAAATCTCATCACAATGGACAAAGCAGTACTGACACAATATTCCTGCGGGAGTCACCTGCAATTAGATTTCACCTCTCTAGTGTTCTGGGTTACAGCCAAGATGAAATGTTACAAATCTTAGAAGGTTTAGCAATTTTTACTTTTTTTGTTTTTAATTTAAAAAGTACAAGGTATTAAGAAAGCAATTTACAATCAAACATTTTCTATTTTTCCCAATAGATTAAAATACATTTACACGGTAATGCTGACAACAGAAATTTTTGCTCTTGGTGGTGATCCTCCAAATCAGCACGAAGCACACCTTTATTTTACACAGAGCTGTGCCTGTGCAAACGCAGACAGCAAATTTACAGGCTTTTTAATACAAATTGTCAGAGAACTAGGCTAAGCAGCCTTGTTGTCAGTGGCTGTTCTTTACACTGCGTCATATGACGAGCAGAACGCTGAGACAAAAATGGACTTATTTACTGCCTTACAACCCAAGCACATCTCTTCAGTTAAATTAAATGTTAATGACAGTCAACCTGATCAGCAGTCACACAACATGCTTTTAATTGGGTATGGTTCTGCTGATTTTTTAAATTGTTTTTGTCACTGAAGGGTATGACTGCACACAGAAACAGCCTGTCTTTGTGGCCCGCTCTTTTGATTAGAACCGCTGGGCTCCAAATTGAGAAGCAGTGTGTACAGAACAGTAGTATTCGGTGGTGGCTGATATGCAGGGCTGGCCATAGGCTAGGGCGTCTAGGCAGGAGTGTAGAACAACATCTGCTCTGGGGGGTGCCATAGAGAACAAGGAAATATTCATTCATTCATTTATTTGTTAATTTATCCATTTTCCAAACTGGTTATACTGTGTAGGATCACAGGGGACCTGCAGCATATCCCAGAGAATTTAGGGTGCAAGTTAGGGGCCACTCTGGACAGGGGCACCAACCCATTGCAGCCAAGAAAACATAAAAATGTAAAGTCTGATGCCATGTTTAATTTTTAATCAGTCATAAATAATAAGAAAAAATAAAAAAACTACATTTAAACAACTTTTTTCACTACAGTACACATGTCAGTTTTGACCCATTTGGTGTCTTTGCATATTTTTCAGTAGGGAATCTGTTGGGGGGGGGGGGGGTGGTCGAGTGTCTCACAGACATGGCCAAGTTGTCAAGGGCAGAGGAGCCAGTGTATGGATTTGGGGTAATGCATTCGTCTGCAAAATACTGGTATCAATACCACTAGATGTGGTGAGTTTGCTTTGAGATATTTATTTATTTGAGGTGTTTGCTGCACCTGGTAATTCTGCAAGGCCAAGCGCTGGTTGCTAGGTATCGGTCCTGTTCTGACACCAGCTGAGCAGCCCTTCCATATTCTTCACATAATCCTGCCAAATTTGCCTACACAAAAACACAAATAGACACCCAACTAAGGAGTGCTTAATCTGTTCGTGCTCGTGTTCCTCGCCGAAGTTCAAACTCGTATCACATGTGTCTGACTCTCATAATGCCTCCATGCCTGAAGTGCACAGAACATGTCATCTCTGCCTTTTGGACGGCACGTGTGTCATTCAAAAAATCTACCAAGAGAGGATGGAATTATACAATTTAGAATACTTACGATGCAAGACATTTGTGTTTATTTGTCTTTTGTGTTTATTTTTATTTGGCAGTAAAACTACTGTACAATCTTGTGCTTCCAGAGTTAAAATGCCAGTGCCTTTTAGCTCATCTCTTGTCAGGCATATTATGTATCACTTTGGCAGATGAGACATCAATCCCAAAAGTAATACAGGTCTCCGAAGTTCCGTTACAAAAGACTGTAATAGAAATAGGTCCAGAATATTATATCACCCGGTACGGGATCATAAAGCCAGAGAGTATCATAAAGGAGGTCTCAGCAAATAACCTGTACGTGTCTGAGACGAGCTCTGTCTCCAGCATAGCGGGCGACTGGGGAGAAGCTGAGCTCTGTGATATCCACTGTGTACTTGAGAAAGACAACTGTGATCATCACCTCGCTTCTTGGAAGGAAAATAAAGCAAAACCAGTTTCTGACTCAACCAAATGACACTGTACTCAAAAAAAATATTTAAAAAATAAATGACTGAGCGCTGTGTGGCAAAACAATTATTTTGCAAAGCATTTAAGGAGCAGCAGGATGGTAGGCATTTAAAAAATATTTGTAAAAATATTTAAGAGTCAACAAACAGAGAAACCGCTCTCTTGCATCTTTGTATTTAAATTAGCATTGGTGTAAGACTGCATCAGCTGCCCCTGTAGTCTGTACGCTACGCTCAGCTAGACACCAGAACAGTGATAAATAAAAAAGTAAAACCAATTCCTGAATCAAGGAGTGTAATCAATAAAACCACTTGTGAAAACCTTTCAAAACACCACACTGAAAACAGATGAACTGTATGTGACAGCAAATTAAAAAGTCCAACTCCCAAAACACTGCCGTACAGTGTGTGCTGTGTTTTTGCGTAATTTTAAAAAGCAGATTTTTACAGATCTACTTTGCCTTTGCTTCTACGTGATCGCTGTCACTCAGTGTGAGCCACCAGAGGAATAAAATAGAGGAGGAACACATCCACAGCAAGCTGAAGGCATGAGGAAAGGAAGTGTTAACTACACTGAGGGACAGTAGCACACAGGGTGCATGCACACACTCATGCACACACACATACACACATACATGCGCACACGCACACTCGCACACACATACACTCGCACGCACATACACTCACAGACGCACACACACACACTCGCGTACACTAGGTACTTGAATGAAGTGATATGAGAGCAGACAATTCAGGGAAGGCCTGTGTTCTTTAAACTCCTCCTGTCACGGGCATTAATCCGCTGGATTAATGGGTCTTATTTTTGGAACAGCGGAGGATAGAGTTGTGTGACACCAGCACTCAAACCGACTCAAACTGTTATTAATGGCAGCTGTCAAGTGGGGATCAGTGCAGGATGAGTCATAGAGGATCCGCACCGGCTGCCAGGCTCTGCATTATTACAGCCCCCAGTGGCTGGAAGGAAGTGAGCTGTACATCCTGTCTCCCCTGTGCCATGCTTACTTATTCATTCATTCCTTATAAACAAATAACAGATTGTTTAAGGCATGCCTCGATGCCAATTTACAAACACAAAGATACACAGTTGCGTGTGTGTATGTCTGTGTATGAGAGTATGGTTTGGGGGAGGGGCGACATAGGCATGGGAAATAAATATAAACTGGGACAAAAGGAAAGTGGGGAAAGTGTGCAGATTAGGGGTGGAGTTGTCACTTCAAGTACTGCCTGCTGGTGAACCTGCAAGCCAGAAGCCCCTTATTGATTACAGACAAAAAAAAAAAAAAAACTACCTTTCAGAAATTTGCTAAGTTTTCAAACAGTTGCTTTGTACGGTAGGCACAGTGTCCCTTTTGCTTTATCTGAGGACAGAGAGGCTGGAGGACTCAGCAGAGACAGGACAAGCTCGTGCCGGCTGGTCAGGGGAGCACGTGCAGGTCCCGTGAGGATGATACAGAGTCACCAGACGTGACTGTCCACCACGTCACACTGCCCTGTGCGATGTCCGTGTCCCGCATCATACACACATTTCCGTTCATCTGTCTGTTTGTCGTGGTCTGCAATGACAGGAAAAAAAACGATGGGAATGAGTCACAGTCCTCTAGTGGGTGAGAGAAGCTGAGGTAAAGAGAACACTTGTATACGTGCGTCGACATTTTTAGCCTAAAAGTTTCAGTGGGGCTTTCATAAATTCAAAAGAAAGAGTAATGTGAAAAAGAATGTCTGCCTCCAGCACATCTGCAGGAGGCATCATCAAAATATTTATAACATTCCCTTTTCTGAATTTACAAACAAATGAACAGTGCTGCAAAATGTGCCAATTATAATTTATACACGTAGTTGTAACATAATAAATGACTTTTGCATTGTTACATTCTTTACATTGTGGATTATTTCATTTTATAAAACAGAAAACAAAAATCACAAAGTGTAACACAAAATAAAACTTAAAAAAAAGACTAACTCCAGAGTACAAACCACACCATGACTGTTAACTGTCCCTGCTTACGTTGCTGAGCGCACATTCCATTAGCACTTAGAGCTGCAAACGCAATGAAAACCGCTGTAGAGATGTGAGGAGAATAAATCAGACATCGAGCAGCATTCAAGGACCATGCAAAATTCAAACAAGAAAGGAATTGAATTCTGTTTTCTCATGAATATAAAGGTCCTTTTTAATGAGGGAGCAGCTGTCAATACAGTCTTGTCAATACAGGATTAACATGGTGTTAAACGTAGGATTGAACAGTGCAATGCTGCAAACGATAGAGTGTTTCTTGCAATTCTGGAAAGGAAACGTGTTTACCTAATCCTCACCACATACTTGCATTAATAGGCCATTTGGAAAAAGCTCAAGGTCAGAAAAATTCCATGACTCTTTTATAAAGAATACTTAATTGAGATGATGAATAGTGAACATGTGTTTAAACAACAAAGAATAGAATGTACTTATTTTTGCATTTAATTTGTGCAAATAATAATGTTCCTTACTTTGCCATCGTCATTAAATATGAATAAAAACTGCTCCAATATCATGTTGATAATAAAAGCATAACCAACAAACAGAAGGCAAGCGGAGACATCAGCACAAATGTAACAGAACCAGACACGCATACATACAGTTTTGTGTTTTGCTTATCTGAGCTGACATGCTATTGATTTGGAAAAAAATATTAAATTCTTCAAACAAAATTAGAGGTCAAAATGAGATAGAAATCTACAGTTTGAGTAAAATTAAGCAGAAACTTAATTTTGCACCCTAACAATTTGATGCTATATAATATTTTGTGTATATGTGTGTGTGTGTGTGCGTGTGTGTGTGTGTGTGTGTTTGTCTGTGTAGGTTTTGCTCAGAAATATGCAGAAATATGCCCCAAATATGTTACCCTTGAAAAATAATACAAAGCTGGTAAGAGCATCATTATATACAGCTGTAAAAGAAAATAAAAAACCATGTACCGTTTCTCTGGTGTAAGGTCACTGTAGACTGTTTTTGGGCCTCAGTTTTATTGAGAAAATTTTGAACGATTTTTACAGACTGCTCTTACAGTGGACCACACATACCACCCAACTTACACTCATGACAAAGACAAACTTGGATGGAACATTCCTGATGTAATTAGTGACATTGTGTTTTTTGTTAAAAACACTTAACATGATTTATCTAACGTGATTTCTGAATGTTGGTCAAAACACAGCAACGAAGTTTAGACACAAGGAAAACGGTCACTGGCTGTAGCCACATACTTTTGGTACTGAAATTGTGACACACAAATGTTGTCTACTGGTGACCTGTTTGATAATGTCAAAAAACAGCAAACTTTTACCCACTTGTGAAACTTTATACCTTTCTTATGCCAGCACCTGTTATTCTTACGCCAGCAGCTTATAGCATAACACTGTAGATGTTAATACTGACACATTAACCACCAGTGAACAAAGCACTATCCAGTGTTTGGTGCCAGTGGTTGAGCACTAATTTTTCCCATCCCCCTTCCCTGGTGTTACATGTTGTAAGGTCATAATATTGGAGATAGGAATGCCCGTAACAGGGAGGAAGTACCACGCCCAACTGCAACAATATGGTTTATATATAAAAATCACCCCACTCACCCCTACAGGTAGTCTTTTCTGCTTCAAGCTCGGGTCCTCTACCAGGGGCCTGGGAGCTGGAGGGTCCTGTGCAGTATCTAAGCTGTTCCTATGACTGCTGTCTTCTGGACAGAGGTTGCAGATGTTGTTCCTGGGATCTGATGGAGCATTAGTTCCATGGCCTCCTTCCTTCTACTTAGTGTACAGTGTCAGGATGCTGGATGTGGGGAGAAACCGTCCATGGAGGGACAAACTAGAAACAAAAATGAAAATTATCTAAACTGACACCCCAAAACAAAACACTATACCTAGCTACACTTATCCAAACTGTGAAAACTAAAAATACAAAAGTGGTATTACTTTTAACCTAGTGTGCAAATACAGAGACAAAACTACGTGTGATTTGAGTATAGTGGGCCCCTAAACCTGTCCCAATTCTCTTAAAAGTGAAACACAATTAATCCCCGAAATTAGAGACAGAACACAAAAGAAAAAAAAAACAGACTCGTTATCTTAGCCAACTTACGCTAAACAGCAATCGTCATTAACGATTAAACGATTCACAGCCCATCAGTATAACCACATTTTTTTCTACCCAAACCAAAGTTTTTTCCAAGCCAACACATCTTACCAGTGGTCTTTATGCCACTCATGACCTGAAAGCACAATCCTCCTATTGCCTTACCTCCTACTGACCAGTTTGGTGCCCAACATTTAGCTGGTGCCCCTTACATGGCAAGTAATTCCACATTCAATCACTGCAGTGATGACCATACAGCCTATGCCCAGGGCTGCACCCATTTCACTCATCAAGTTAAGTCTTTAAAGTGCCTGTGATCTCACTCCTTGCCTAGTTATCTGGTGCTCAAGCCAAGCCTTCCACATTGTGCTCTAACTTTCCAAAGCCAGGTACCTTTTGATAGACTGTTGGAAATTCTCTTTTTGTTTCCTACGTTCTAGACTCCTGGGGTTACTGGGGATTTACCTGCCACCACGCACTCCCACCCCACCTAGGAGTGAACCCTCTGGTCTCCATTGTTTAGTTTCTGTTCTGTTGTTGAATTAAAGCCCTTTTGTAAACGCCAATTTGGCCTGTGGTGTCTGCGTTTGGGTCTTCTCCAAGAATCTGGCCTCTCTGGCCTTGACAATATCTAAGTTTAAATCTTTCACTCCAGGAGCTAATCTAATTATTGTCTCTACTCTGGGGGTGGCATCACTGTCATTTTGAAATAAAACAACTGTACTAGGGTGTCACATCCAGTACCTGTAGTGACCTACCCTGACCAGTAGGTGCCACTTTTTCCTCTGTCTGCATTCCTTCTCGCTTGATGTTCCTTAGTTAATGATATAAGTGTTGTCACCTGTTTCATGTTATCTATTCTTCTTTATTTAAACCCTGTCCTTCCTTCAGTTCCCTGCTGGTTATTGTTGTAGTGTTATAGTAGTAATTCTGGTGCTTGAGAGCACTGTGATTAGATGGTCTTTGTAAGTACCTTAGTCTGTTTCCTCCTGCTA